>JAVYIG010009205.1:0-80613 GCA_035222895.1 Strongylocentrotus droebachiensis | reverse complement strand
ATTGTCTTTAAAATGTTACTCCTTCATGAAAATACATGGCGGTGTCAGATATTTTGCTTTCCAAGAAATTGACGATTATATCAAAATTGATCAAAAAAAGAAAGAAAAAAAAAGAAGGATTTTTAATTAAATTCTCTCGCGGCACCCATAAACATGTCCTGCTGCACTCCGGTTGAAAAACACTGAATATATATATATGGCATGTCGCAAGCGACCGATGTCCTTTTTTTTGCACCCTCCATTTGTTTGTACCCCTTCACAATTCCGGATTTTCCTGGAAGCCATTCAGTCACACCCGCATCGAACAATACATGAGATTGTCGATTTCATCATGCTTTCATCACATGATCATGACGTCAGTCGTCTTCCATGAATGATGTCTCTTAATTTAACATCAGGTAACATTCCATTCAGATTTTTATCAATCATACGTTTATCAGAATCGTAATAAGTTTATCTCGTTCTATATCCATATCATTAATGTCATTTACATTACACGAGATATGATATACTTTGTAGAGAGTAAAATATGTATTAGTATTCTCCATCTGGTAATTTGTGGTTCTATTGTAATAGATCTAGATAAACATATCTCAAAGTCTTTAATTTCCCCCAGGACTAATGCTAAAGTAGACATATACAAATTATAATACAACCTTTCAAAAATGTTATCGATTACTATTAGGAAGATATAATTTGTCATTTCAGTTACTTATTACGACAAAGAAGAAATTGAACGTTCGACTTAAAGAAATTCTTAATGAAATTTGCATGTGCCTTCCTATTTGCAAATGTTTTAGAGGTC
Organism: Strongylocentrotus droebachiensis; assembly: GCA_035222895.1. Taxonomy (NCBI): domain Eukaryota; kingdom Metazoa; phylum Echinodermata; class Echinoidea; order Camarodonta; family Strongylocentrotidae; genus Strongylocentrotus; species Strongylocentrotus droebachiensis. The sequence continues at coordinate 79,808 of JAVYIG010009205.1, read as the reverse complement.
ACATAAGTTATGTACCAAAATATAATTGTAAAATGCTATTTTACATTTTGCTACTTTGTAATATTCCGTTTCAGCAATAGTGTAGATTTGATGTTTCATAGAGTCTTCTGCTTAACAAGTTTAATCACAGGACTGTCGTAAACAAATTGTTCCGCAAAGCCATATCTCTTTTAGGATGTGTAGTTGTGTGTTTGTTTGACAGCTTGCTTTTTTGTTGATACCGCTCGCATTTAAAGTGTTCTTACAACATTGGATCTATGTACTTAATTATGACAACGATTTATGGATTCGTAATAAACTTCTTTTGCATGCAGGTGGGATGTGAGACAGTAGAGGTATGTGAGTGGACGTCATGGTGCGATGACGAGGCTCAAACCGGCGACAAACTAACGACCGACGACGACGGCGAGTACGAACTCATTGAGACCTGCCGAGAACTCAACCACGATGTGTGCGAAGCCCCGATCGACATCGAGTGCGAGACGGCGTTCCCACCCCATTACGGCGCCGGGGAGCTCGGCCAGACGCTGACGTGTGATAAGGATGTTGGTCTGGAGTGCCCTTTATCGAAGTCTCAACCTATATGTTTTGATTACAGGGTTAGGTAAGCCCTCTCGCCCGTGCTCCTTTGAAACAATGATATATCTTTCGTCTTGAATCAATCCACTATATGTGGACCCTTCGTTCCCCTCCAACGCAAGCATTCTGGAAAAAAAAGGACAGAAGTCTTTATAGTCAAGCGCGCATAGAGACCATTTTAAACCAGAAAGGCACCTGAAGAATATAATGGTATTTGATATATTTAATTTCTTTTTCGTCAGAAAATCTTTGGACCACAAAAGCATATCAGAAATGTTTTTTTTTTTTCCGGTGCGAGATATTTCTTCCCCTTTCTACTTGACAATAATCTTAAATCATCTCGACATGCTAGATGCGCCTGGAAAAGAATTGGCCAAAGTCATTTACTTGCTCGATACAGGATACATCGCGAATATATATGTTTTTTGTAAAACTCACGTCCTCGTATCGGAACAAATTGATCGAATCTCATATGAACAAATAACGTCAAATTTATCTAAACCTCTAGAGAATTATGAAAACCCCATAGATAGGCGCTACATAAAAAGAAGCATAGGCATGATTGGGTGCCGAGATCTGATATGTTTCCTATACACAATGGACTGCCACAAATTTCTATCGTGGTTCTATTAAAGCTATAGTTTTACCTGTAAAGTTATAGACCCCGATGAAGATACATATACTATACATAAGCAATCGGAATTGCATGAAAATCAGCAGTACTTTATCCACTGATTATTACGAATGAGCTTTTTCATTTATTTTTTTATTAAATATTGACTAGCGTTGTAATTTTGTTCATCACCTTACTCAATTATATAACTTTGGTCAATTCCTGTCATCCTAAATTAGATGACCGACATAGTTTATCATAAGGGAGAACGAAACATGTTAAAGTAAAATATTTCCGGTCAATGATGTGTGATACTCGTGCTGTTTCTTTAGATTCCTCTGTTGCCGCAATGTTTCTACTGATCCCAGCTGCATTACGACAACATCTCCAACAACTATACAAACTACACAAGAAACAACTACCAAATCAACCACACCGATGGAAACTGAAACAACAGCGAAACAACAACAAAGACGGTTGGGACTACAAATTCAGGTAATGTCTGTTTACAAAACACTTTTCATTTGATATTGTCCTAAGCCAATTAGACACATTTTCCACAGGAGGTCTATTCATGAAGCTATAACAAGTTAAAAGCAGTGACTCGGAGATTATGCAGAAAATGTATCACAATTGTATTACCATCATTGGAAATACGGAGGAAAACTAAAGTGTGTTATAAGTTGCAATCAAGCAAAAGATAACCTGTCCAATCCAATAAACAATGGAGCTTGAGAGACCACTGTGGCATTATGTTTAAAAAATTTGATGGTCATACGAGAAGTCCTGGGTTTGGTACTTGCTCATGAGCTCTTCTTGACCGAAGTGTATTGAATATGTACCTGGCAAGACTGGGGTAAGAATGATTGTAGGGCCCACAGGAAAAGCAATATTAATTCTGTGGTACCTGCCCCGGGCTTATTGATAATTATAATTTGGCCTCCTTTAACTAAGGGTAGCAACATAGAGCATTCAAATTGCTCTTCTTGTGGGCCCAGCAATTATTATTACTCCAGCGGAATTCCGGCTACCCAGTTACACTTGGGTGGAGAGTGGCAAATGTAGATCAACGGTCTTGCTAAAGAACATAAGTGCTGGGCTTGGACTCGTACCCTAAACTCTTGGGATTGAGAGTCAATGTGAATGAACCACTGTACTACCTCTATAATACTAAAATATTATCAGGAATTAGTATCATTCAGTATATATTTTCTCAAAGTTTGCAATTTTCTCTTTCAGCTGTAAAAAACCCAACCTTGCCAACGGTCACCTATCCTACTCACAGCGGATGTGGAACGGCTCAAGGTACAACACCTACTATCATATCATACAATAACTGCACAGCACCAGATCCCGTGTATCTCAACGAATGCCGAGGAAAGTGCTCCTCCTCTCATACTTTCACCAAGGTAAATTGAAAACCTCTTGTTTTGTTCCACTAATTTTTTAGTAAATTAAACTTTGCCTTTTTCCGACGTTTTGGTGAAATTTTGGTTTTCGTCTGCCATTTTTTTTTTTAAAATGTCATATTGGACCTGAGCATTTGCATATTGAAAATACTAAATACTCAAAATTAATATTACATTTTTTAATAATTATTGTTATCATTATTATCACGATCGATTGGGCAAAAAGAATTTCCGTTTCGGTTTAATAAAATTTGGAGTGGACTATTAGGCTATTATTATTATTATTATTATTATTATCATTTGTAATATTATTGTTATTATTATTACAATTTTTTGTTTTTTAGTATCATTAGTATCATCATTATTACCATCATTATCCTATTTTGGTTAATGTTTCATTGTAATTTGATTAAACTTTGTTCTTTCGGCTACCTACTAGAATTAGAATCCTTAAAATTTGATATGAAGTATTAGCCCTGCATTGTTAATAATAAAACACGACTTGGGCTTCTTCTCTTTTCTACTTGTATATACTTGTTGCTAGTATCTAACAAATTGTATGTTCTTTTACTTCCTTTCACAATACTCATGATTGTTAACAAAGTGATATTAAAACAAATAACTGCCATGTCAACGATATGACTCAAACGATGTGGCATTTCTTCCTATGTTTTTAAGCCTACTTTTCATGTTGTAATTATTGGATTTTTTGCAGATCATTGATGGTCAGTTGATAATGGATCAGAACTGCTCATGCTGCAAACCAGAGAGCGTCATCGAAGACGTCGTGGAGCTCGAATGCCCGGACGGGACAACGACAACGGTCAATGTCCCATTCATTCAAACATGCACTTGCACGAAGTCGACTGCTAAACCTAACGATAAAACATCGCGGTAGAGCAAACACAACGTGATTTCTAAGACTCTCTAGAAATCAATTTGAGGCAATTTCACTATTATCTTGCATTGCCTATATGTCATTGTCATGTTCACACGATTTCAAACGATGACGCATAAGTCTAATAAAAATTGCTTTCAGTTAATTCCTTGACAGTCTTCGCGATCATATACGCGTTGAAATAGAAGACTTACATCCATATTGATGTGCGAGTGAAGATGGTACATTCCATATATTATTTACGTAATCCTAAATTCGATTCTAGTTTTAAAATGTGTTCATCAGTATGATGATATTTTAAGGACTTTTGTCGGGTGTTATTATTAGATATGGCAGCATGTAAAACTGCTTCCTAAAGGAGGGTGCAACTTGCCCATCATTTCTAAAGCTTTTGTAGATTTTGATTATGTTTTAGAATGTAATTTTCGCATTATTGGCTTTGCATTATCTATTTATTCCGTCCATTTTTGAAAATAAATATCTTTTAACAGTTGATATTTGTTTTACATATTCGTATAAGCACTGACCTAAGACTCTAGTTACCTGAATTAAACTGGGATAGTAGAAGGAATATAACCTAAATTTATCGAAAAAAGCGAGACCAGGCGCTGAGAGTTTAGATAGGGGAGGGTGAGGGGTAGGCACATTTCGATTTTTCCTCGTAGCTCCCCCCTCTAGAATTGTTAATGAGTAATACTGATTTACCCATTTATAAATGTTTACCTTCATATAGTCTAGAGAAAGTAAAAGAGATGTTAATGGGATGTTATAATTTCCATCCCCCAAAAGGTTCAAAATCATACTCGTAGACGTGTCACGTTTTAAGTTAAAAAAATGATATTTTGAAGTCAGCGTATTGAAGGGTATGTATATATATACACTATTGCCCATAATCTTTTAAATTGATTGTGAATATCGATTATAATGAATTTTTCTCAATAGATAAAGTTGTTAACTTATAAGAACTCTTTTTTATTAATAGGTGTGTAGTGGTGGTTATTTTACCTGACTGTTAAGAAAGCATAAATGCTTGTTATAATAACAAACAGAGGACCGACGGCTTTAAGTTCCTCTCCGAGAGACCTGGTAATGAGGATTAATGCCTTACCAAGGACACTAGCACATCGCCTTGGTGTTGAACCGGGTCGCCTGATTACGAGACAACAGCTCTACCAACTGAGCTATCGCGCCTCCTCATTTGAAGATTCATAGAGATTGATTAACAAAGTTCTGAACAAAATAGTTCAACTATATGAGCAACAGTGTTTATACATAATGCGTTTCAGGATTCGTTTTATAAGTATTGTGTGCATGTACATATTTGTGATATAAATGCATTGCGTATGCAGAAAACTATTATCAAATGAAACTTATCAAAGGAAAATTCCTTTCATCCCCTTTAGAAATTTCCTGACTAATTAACAACGTTATATCAATCTCATTGTGTGTAAGTGATATGAATTAAATATTATGTTATAGGATATATGTATATACATACACATATTACGTGTGTGTTGTGTTTGTGTTGGGAAGTATCCAAGGGGGAAGTAGAAGGACAAAGGTAATGACAAAGAAAACATGGAGGCCGATGTAAAAATATACACAAGAAAAGTTTTCAGAGAAATAGCTGCTGAGTGAGAGAATGAAGTAATGAAATTAAGCACGTGACATATTAATGTGGATTTTATCGTTGATCGGATATAAGATGTTACGTAATACGAATGCCTACCTATTATACTTATGGCAATGTAGCGTTTATTTTTGTTATTATTAATTAAAGTCACTAGAATACACCTTCGATCTTTGCATGGTATGTTCTAATACTTACTACATTGGTGGGTTCGCAATAATATGCAACATTGAGATCAAGAGAAATAGAGAGAGAGAGAGCGGATACGAAAAGATATACACAAAAGAGGTGTTGGCAGGGCCGAAAGGAGATCTTTGTGTAAGAATTCTTTTATACTATTATTATTATTTTTTATTTTATTTATTTATTTATTATTATTTATTTATTTATTTATTTATTTTTTTTTTTTTTTTTGGGGGGGGGGTATTGTTGAATATATAATATGTACCTGGAATGAGTCATTTATCTTCACTAGTAATGGGCACTTTGCTATTGAGTGTTGTTATGTTTCAATATTGATATAATGAGCTTTATAGTTGAATGGGCTCGCTGTACTATTGTTTGCCTTTTTAATCATCGTTATTAACTGTATGAACGTTCCGTTGTCTACACACTCGTCTCAAATAGCTACTGGGTGTAAATCTGCGACATTTCTCAGTTAAGAGAGCAGAATTGTAGACTACAATAGTGTTTGTTAGCCGCGCGTACGTGTTACATTCGCTCAAGCGGTTTACAACAATATGCTAGTATCAAAGGTCAGGTTTCTTAAGGCCCCGGTCCCCACTGCACTTACGGATGCAAAGAGGATGTAAAACGTAAAAAAATCTTGCCATCCGTTGGAAAACGCTATGCATCCGTTCCGTACTCATTGCATACGTGTTCATACGCTCTATCCATCGAGCATCCGTCCACTGTGATTTCATCCGCGCAAAAAGTTTTGAGCTGCACAAAACTTTTAGAACGGATGAACTTCCGCCGTGTACGATGTTAAATCCGCGACAAATACGAGCAACAAACGTTCTATGTCCGTTATCATCCGTTAAACGTCCGCTGTATCCTCTCTGCATCCTCTGGGCATCCTCGCAACTCACATCCGCTGCAGCTGAAAACGGAAAGAGGGAGGAAAGATAAGGTACATGGAACGTCTATACATCGTTAGTAGCACGGAAATAGAAAGGATGTAAGCGTATGCATCTCGTATATAAAGTATTCAAAGCTGTCATCCACTTCCATCCGCTTTTCATCCGCTAGGCTTCGGATGAAACATCCGTTTAGAATCCCCGCTACATACTACCCACGTCCGTTATTTTCCGTTCTGTTTTCGCGAATTTTCGCAAATTTTGTCCATTTCTGGAGCGGATGAAAACGGATGGAGCCACCCGCGAAATTTTGCTCGTCCGCTGTGTCCTTTATGCATACGTTTTGTGTCCATCGGCCAGTGGGACCGGGCCATTATCACAGATCGATATCTTGCGGTGTTCCTTCCTCATGTTCCTGATACCGGTGTGTTGGCTCAGTCAGTAGAGCGTCCGCCTCACAACCGGGAGGTCGTGGGTTCGTACCCCGACCGCGTCATACCAAAAGACGTTAAAAGACGGAAGTTGCTGCTACCTCGTTTGGCGTTCCAACAATAAGGTGGTAGAGCAACATCGATCTGGCGCTGCTCTGTGGCTGCCGGGCTCACGATCAATTGGGCAAAAAGAATTTCCATTTTCGGTTTAATAAAATTTGGGAGTGGACTTTAAATGATTATTATTATGATTATTATTATCTGTCATGGGTCTTTGTTATTTGTTATTTATAAAAAATGACTCCAAGTATTCTTTTGAAATAATTTTTTTAATTATTTTTACTGACGATTCTGAACTATTCTATTAGCATCCGAAACCTACATACCCTTCTAAACAAATATTATGTGTGAATCAACACAATTTTGGAATCCACAGTGAAATTGACCTGTTATAGAACGTACATATTATTTACGTTTGTAAATAATTTTTCTACAAAACACAGGTATTAAAAAACAAAAACTCGATTTCTTATCCAATATCATATTACCCTCAAATTGTACGCAGATATAACCTTACCTAACTACGGTAGCCTTACTTGGGGGAACTAAATTCGACTGAAAGGATCCATATGAATCTTTGCATAAGTCCAAACTTAAGTGATTTGTATTTATGTACTCTTCGTTATGAACAAATCATCCATTTACATCCGATGCCGACATAAATAATACTGATTTATTAACATATTTCCAAAAATTTTTTTTTTTTCTTTATGTGAATTTCTTTGAGTCCTTAAATCGCAAATAATAGAAGGAAGCTAGAGTAATGAAATATATTATATTACACCAAGTATTACAATACGCACACCACCAAAAACAACGCCAGGAACAACTAGAGCGTCAGAGCCGCAAACAACAGCAGATTACGTGACCTTCTTGTTGTCAATAATATGTTAAGCTTAATGGGAATGAATTTTTGGTATAATGCAAGAAGACGTGAAAATGTATCTGGATTGATAGAAATCAAATATTAAATTATGTTACCTACTGTGGTGACACACAGGACCTTATATTCATGTTCGTTTTTTATTATGAACATTACATTTAAAGCTTGTAATCGTTTTTATCTTTAGGTTTTGGGGGTTTAGGGAATGACGAACGATAATAATATTTCCCTTTGTGGACTTTGGCATATCTTAATAATCATAATTTGTAAACTGTATATTTGTATTTTGTTATCTTGTCCAGAATGTGTTGAGAAGTATGTCAATTACTGCGTGTGGTATGGCTGGATTAACCAGAATTCCGGTCTTCAAATTGAGCAAGAGGGAGATGAAGTAGAGCTACTAGAAGATGCCAAGCACATCCCAGGATTCCCTGTTGATTGTGTTTTCCCCAAAGACGTGGAGTGTCGAACGGCTGATACGCACATCTTCTCCAATGAGACTGATGATGATGTGACATGCGACAAGAGTACAGGTCTCCTATGTAGGAACCGTCCTAATATGCCTCGTTGCCGTGATTACGAAGTCAGGTACTTGTGTTGTGGTCGACACTACACGGTAACCTGTAGTACACCAACAACAGCTACAACGACGGAAACAACAACAACAGGTACAACACCTGAAACAACCACAGAAACGACAACACCTGAAACAACAACAGCAACGACAACAGCTACAACAACGGGAACAACACCGGATACAACATCGGGAACGACTACAGGTTAGGTCAAGTGCTCATAATACAAAACAGGGTGTACTTCCAACAAAACCTTGTTTAAGAGGATTTAATTGTTGGCATATTGCAAAAAATTATGAAACAGTATTTGTGTTAATAGAAATCATATATATAATTCCATTGTATACCGTGGTGATACACAGACCTTATATTCATAAGCGTTTTAAAGAGAATTAACGCTTGAAATGAGAGTTTGTAACTTTTGGTTTTGGGGTTGAGGGAATATCAAACGATCATAATATTCCCTTTGTCGATTTTGGCATATCTTAATACTCATAATTTGTAATCTTTATATTTGTATTTTGTTATCTTGTCCAGAATGTGTTGAGAAGTATGTCAATTACTGCGTGTGGTATGGCTGGATTAACCAGAATTCCGGTCTTGAAAATGAGCAAGAGGGAGATGAAGTAGAGCTACTTGAAGATGCTAAGCACATCCCAGGATTCCCTGTTGATTGTGATTTCCCCAAAGACGTGGAGTGTCGAACGGCTGATACCCACATCTTCTCCAATGAGACTGATGATGATGTGACATGCGACAAGAGTACAGGTCTCCTATGTAGGAACCGTCCTAATATGCCTCGTTGCCGTGATTACGAAGTCAGGTACTTGTGTTGTGGTCGACACTACACGGTAACCTGTAGTACACCAACAACAGCTACAACAACGGCAACAACAACAACAGGTACAACACCTGAAACAACCACAGAAACGACAACACCTGAAAAAACAACAGCAACGACAACAGCTACAACAACGGGAACAACACCGGATACAACATCGGGAACGACTACAGGTTAGGTCAAGTGCTCATAATAAAAAACAGGGTGTACTTCCACCAAAACCTTGTTTAAGAGGATTTAATTGTTGGCATATTGCAAAAAATTATAAAACAGTATTTGTGTTAATAGAAATCATATATATAATTCCATTGTATACCGTGGTGATACACAGACCTTATATTCGTTAGCGTTTTAAAGAGAATTAACGCTTGAAATGAGAGTTTGTAACTTTTGGTTTGTGGGTTGAGGGAATATCAAACAATCATAATATTCCCTTTGTCGATTTTGGCATATCTTAATACTAATTAATTTGTAATCTTTATATTTGTATTTTGTTATCTTGTCCAGAATGTGTTGAGAAGTATGTCAATTACTGCGTGTGGTATGGCTGGATTAACCAGAATTCCGGTCTTGAAAATGAGCAAGAGGGAGATGAAGTAGAGCTACTTGAAGATGCTAAGCACATCCCAGGATTCCCTGTTGATTGTGATTTCCCCAAAGACGTGGAGTGTCGAACGGCTGATACGCACATCTTCTCCAATGAGACTGATGATGATGTGACATGCGACAAGAGTACAGGTCTCCTATGTAGGAACCGTCCTAATATGCCTCGTTGCCGTGATTACGAAGTCAGGTACTTGTGTTGTGGTCGACACTACACGGTAACCTGTAGTACACCAACAACAGCTACAACAACGGAAACAACAACAACAGGTACAACACCTGAAACAACAACAGAAACGACCACAGCTACAACAACGGCAACAACAACAGGTACCACAACGACAACAACAACAGGTACAACAACAGAAACGACCACAGCTACAACAACGGGAACTACACCGGATACCACATCGGGAACGACTACAGGTTGGGTCAAATGCTCATAATAAAAAACTTGATGTACTTCCAACCAAACCTTGTTTAAGAGGATTTAATTGTTGGCATATTGCAAAAATTATGAATCTGTATCTGTGTTGATAGAAATCATATATATAATTACATTGTATACCGTGGTGACACACAAACCTTATATTCATAAGCGTTTTATAAAAGAGAATTTAACGCTTGAAATGAGAGTTTGTAACTTTTGGTTTGTGGGTTGAGGGAATATCAAACATTCGTAATATTCCCTTTGTCGATTTTGGCATATCTTAATACTCATAATTTGTAATCTTTATATTTGTATTTTGTTATCTTGTCCAGAATGTGTTGAAAAGTATGTCAATTACTGCGTGTGGTATGGCTGGATTAACCAGAATTCCGGTCTTGAAAATGAGCAAGAGGGAGATGAAGTAGAGCTACTTGAAGATGCTAAGCACATCCCAGGATTCCCTGTTGATTGTGATTTCCCCAAAGACGTGGAGTGTCGAACGGCTGATACGCACATCTTCTCCAATGAGACTGATGATGATGTGACATGCGACAAGAGTACAGGTCTCCTATGTAGGAACCGTCCTAATATGCCTCGTTGCCGTGATTACGAAGTCAGGTACTTGTGTTGTGGTCGACACTACACGGTAACCTGTAGTACACCAACAACAGCTACAACAACGGCAACAACAACAGGTACAACACCTGAAACAACAACAGAAACGACCACAGCTACAACAACGGTAACAACAACGGGTTCAACAACAAGTACAACACCTGAAACAACAACAGCAACGACAACAGCTACAACAACGGGAACAACACCGGATACAACATCGGGAACGACTACAGGTTAGGTCAAATGCTCATAATAAAAAACAGGGTGTACTTCCAACCAAACCTTGTTTAAGGGGATTTAATTGTTGGCATATTTCACAAATTATGAATCTGTATCTATGTTGATAAAATTATATATATAATTACATTGTATCCCGTGGTGACACACAGACCTTATATTCATAAGCGTTTTAAAAAAGAGAATTTAACGCTTGAAATGAGAGTTTGTAACTTTTGGTTTGTGGGTTGAGGGAATATCAAACGATCATAATATTCCCTTTGTCGATTTTGGCATATCTTAATACTTATAATTTGTAATCTTTATATTTGTATTTGTTTATCTTGTCCAGAATGTGTTGAGGAGTATGTCAATTACTGCGTGTGGTATGGCTGGATTAACCAGAATTCCGGTCTTCAAATTGAGCAAGAAGGAGATGAAGTAGAGCTACTTGAAGATGCTAAGCACATCCCAGGATTCCCTGCTGATTGTGCTTTCCCCAAAGACGTGGAGTGTCGAACGGCTGATACGCACATCTTCTCCAATGAGACTGATGATGATGTGACATGCGACAAGAGTACAGGTCTCCTATGTAGGAACCGTCCTAATATGCCTCGTTGCCGTGATTACGAAGTCAGGTACTTGTGTTGTGGTCGACACTACACGGTAACCTGTAGTACACCAACAACAGCTACAACAACGGCAACAACAACAGGTACAACACCTGAAACAACAACAGAAACGACCACAGCTACAACAACGGCAACAACAACAGGCTCAACAACAAGTACAACACCTGAAACAACAACAGCAACGACAACAGCTACAACAACGGGAACAACATCGGGAACGACTACAGGTTAGGTCAAGTGCTCTAATAAAAAACATGATGTACTTCCATCAAAACCTTGTTTAAGGGGATTTAATTGTTGGCATATTGCAAAAATGATGAAACTGTATCTGTGTGCTTTATTGAATACTCTAAGGCATTCGACAAAATTTACAACGACAAATTGATTGAAAGCTTACAAAATATTAATCTAGATGGTAAGAACATACGTCTCATATCTAAACTTTACTGGGAGCAGACAGCTGCCATCAAAATTAACAATGAAATTACAGGTTACACAAAAATCAAAAGAGGAGTACGCCAGGGGTGCGTAATGTCCCTATCTCTGTTCAACTTGTGCACAGAGTTGGCATTCAGGCAAATTTCAGATATGAATTAGGTGTTAGTATTGGGGGTGTAAATATAAATAATTTACGTTATGCTGATGACACTATACTTTGCGCAGAGAATGAAGCAGATTTACAACATGTATTGGATATTGTAAAAGTCAAAAGTGAAGAGTTTGGTCTAAGCATGAATGTCAAGAAAAATAAGTCAATGATTTTTAGTAGAACAGAGAATAAGCCTAGAATATGTTTGAAACTTGACGGACATATCATTGAGCAAGTCAGTAATTACATCTACTTAGGACAAAATATCACAGATGATGCCAGATGCGAAGCAGAAATAAAAAGAAGAATAGAAATTGCTCGGAATACATTTCTGGCAATGAAAGGATTATTTACAAATAGAAAGGTGAAATTTGCGCTTACGCTGAGACTAGTAAACTGTTATGTATGGTCTGTACTATTGAATGGAGCAGAAACATGGACAATAAACAAGGCCAAGGTAAATAGAATAACATCTTTTGAAATGTGGATCTGCAGAAGAATGATGAAAATATCCTGGAAACGAATGAAAACCAACAAAGAGATATTGCACACGGCAGGGCGTAAACAAATTGCACTAGTAGGATTAGTTAAGGAGAGAAAAATCAAATACTTTGGTCACGTTAAAAGGCACCAAAGCCTCTTAAAGGATGTATTGGAAGGAAAAGTGGAAGGAAGTAGACTAAGAGAGAGACCCAGAATCAACTGGGAAGAGAATGTCAAGAACTGGAGTGGACTAAAACTGCAAGAGTGCACCAGAATGGCAGAAGATAGAGTAAAAAGGGGAGATGTTGCAATCAACCTCCAAACCAGGAGAAGATACTGAGATAGATAGATCTGTGTTGATAAACATCATATATATAATTACATTGTATACCGTGGTGACACACAGACCTCATATTCATAAGCGTTTTATAAATGAGAATTTAACGCTTGAAATGAGAGTTTTAAACTTTGGGTTTGTGGGTTGAGGGAATATCAAACGATCATAATATTCCCTTTGTCGATTTTGGCATATCTTAATACTCATAATTTGTAATCTATATATTTGTATTTTGTTATCTTGTCCAGAATGTGTTGAGAAGTATGTCAATTACTGCGTGTGGTATGGCTGGATTAACCAGAATTCCGGTCTTGAAAATGAGCAAGAGGGAGATGAAGTAGAGCTACTTGAAGATGCTAAGCACATCCCAGGATTCCCTGATGATTGTGCTTTCCCCAAAGACGTGGAGTGTCGAACGGCTGATACGCACATCTTCTCCAATGAGACTGATGATGATGTGACATGCGACAAGAGTACAGGTCTCCTATGTAAGAACCGTCCTAATAGGCCTCGTTGCCCTGATTACGAAGTCAGGTACTTGTGTTGTGGTCGACACTACACGGTAACCTGTAGTACACCAACAACAGCTACAACAACGGCAACAACAACAGGTACAACACCTGAAACAACAACAGAAACGACCACAGCTACAACAACGGGAACAACAACAGGTTCAACAACAAGTACAACACCTGAAACAACAACAGAAACGACAACAGCTACAACAACGGGAACAACACCGGATACAACATCGGGAACGACTACAGGTTAGGTCAAGTGCTCATAATAAAAAACATGATGTACTTCCAACCAAACCTTGTTTAAGAGGATTTAATTGTTGGCATATTGCAAAAATTATGAAACTGTATCTGTGTTGATAAAATCATATATATAATTACATTGTATTCCTTGGTGACACACAGACCTTATATTCATAAGCGTTTTATAAAAGAAAATTTAACGCTTGAAATGAGAGTTTGTAACTTTTGGTTTGTGGGTTGAGGGAATATCAAACGATCATAATATTCCCTTTGTCGATTTTGGCATATCTTAATACTTATAATTTGTAATCTTTATATTTGTATTTGTTTATCTTGTCCAGAATGTGTTGAGGAGTATGTCAATTACTGCGTGTGGTATGGCTGGATTAACCAGAATTCCGGTCTTCAAATTGAGCAAGAAGGAGATGAAGTAGAGCTACTTGAAGATGCTAAGCACATCCCAGGATTCCCTGCTGATTGTGCTTTCCCCAAAGACGTGGAGTGTCGAACGGCTGATACGCACATCTTCTCCAATGAGACTGATGATGATGTGACATGCGACAAGAGTACAGGTCTCCTATGTAGGAACCGTCCTAATATGCCTCGTTGCCGTGATTACGAAGTCAGGTACTTGTGTTGTGGTCGACACTACACGGTAACCTGTAGTACACCAACAACAGTTACAACAACGGCAACAACAACAACAGGTACAACACCTGAAACAACAACAGAAACGACCACAGCTACAACAACGGCAACAACAACAGGTACAACACCTGAAACAACAACAGAAACGACCACAGCTACAACAACGGCAACAACAACAGGTTCAACAACAAGTACAACACCTGAAACAACAACAGCAACGACAACAGCTACAACAACGGGAACAACATCGGGAACGACTACAGGTTAGGTCAAGTGCTCTAATAAAAAACATGATGTACTTCCATCAAAACCTTGTTTAAGGGGATTTAATTGTTGGCATATTGCAAAAATGATGAAACTGTATCTGTGTGCTTTATTGAATACTCTAAGGCATTCGACAAAATTTACGACAAATTGATTGAAAGCTTACAAAATATTAATCTAGATGGTAAGAACATACGTCTCATATCTAAACTTTACTGGGAGCAGACAGCTGCCATCAAAATTAACAATGAAATTACAGGTTACACAAAAATCAAAAGAGGAGTACGCCAGGGGTGCGTAATGTCCCTATCTCTGTTCAACTTGTGCACAGAGTTGGCATTCAGGCAAATTTCAGATATGAAAGGTGTTAGTATTGGGGGTGTAAATATAAATAATTTACGTTATGCTGATGACACTATACTTTGCGCAGAGAATGAAGCAGATTTACAACATGTATTGGATATTGTAAAAGTCAAAAGTGAAGAGTTTGGTCTAAGCATGAATGTCAAGAAAACTAAGTCAATGATTTTTAGTAGAACAGAGAATAAGCCTAGAATATGTTTGAAACTTGACGGACATATCATTGAGCAAGTCAGTAATTACATCTACTTAGGACAAAATATCACAGATGATGCCAGATGCGAAGCAGAAATAAAAACGAAGAATAGAAATTGCTCGGAATACATTTCTGGCAATGAAAGGATTATTTACAAATAGAAAGGTGAAATTTGCGCTTACGCTGAGACTAGTAAACTGTTATGTATGGTCTGTACTATTGAATGGAGCAGAAACATGGACAATAAACAAGGCCAAGGTAAATAGAATAACATCTTTTGAAATGTGGATCTGCAGAAGAATGATGAAAATATCCTGGAAACGAATGAAAACCAACAAAGAGATATTGCACACGGCAGGGCGTAAACAAATTGCACTAGTAGGATTAGTTAAGGAGAGAAAAATCAAATACTTTGGTCACGTTAAAGGGAGGCTTTACTACTTCATCAAGAATGGATTAGACCACCCAGTGAGCCATCGAGGTCACTGTGACAGGTGGCTATCTCATTAACTCAGCTCTCATTTAACATAAGAAAAAGAGGATCATGGGGGACCAACAGGCACCGATTTGGGAAGTGTTCTGTATAGAGGGAGCAAGTAGCTACAAGTAGGACAGTGTGCCTTTAAAAGGCACCAAAGCCTCTTAAAGGATGTATTGGAAGGAAAAGTGGAAGGAAGTAGACCTAGAGGGAGACCCAGAATCAACTGGGAAGAGAATGTCAAGAACTGGAGTGGACTAAAACTGCAAGAGTGCACCAGAATGGCAGAAGATAGAGTAAAATGGAGAGATGTTGCAATCAACCTCCAAACCAGGAGAAGATACTGAGATAGATAGATCTGTGTTGATAAACATCATATATATAATTACATTGTATACCGTGGTGACACACAGACCTCATATTCATGAGCGTTTTATAAAAGAGAATTTAACGCTTGAAATGAGAGTTTGTAACTTTTGGTTTGTGGGTTGAGGGAATATCAAACGATCATAATATTCCCTTTGTCGATTTTGGCATATCTTAATACTCATAATTTGTAATCTATATATTTGTATTTTGTTATCTTGTCCAGAATGTGTTGAGAAGTATGTCAATTACTGCGTGTGGTATGGCTGGATTAACCAGAATTCCGGTCTTGAAAATGAGCAAGAGGGAGATGAAGTAGAGCTACTTGAAGATGCTAAGCACATCCCAGGATTCCCTGATGATTGTGCTTTCCCCAAAGACGTGGAGTGTCGAACGGCTGATACGCACATCTTCTCCAATGAGACTGATGATGATGTGACATGCGACAAGAGTACAGGTCTCCTATGTAAGAACCGTCCTAATAGGCCTCGTTGCCCTGATTACGAAGTCAGGTACTTGTGTTGTGGTCGACACTACACGGTAACCTGTAGTACACCAACAACAGCTACAACAACGGCAACAACAACAGGTACAACACCTGAAACAACAACAGAAACGACCACAGCTACAACAACGGGAACAACAACAGGTTCAACAACAAGTACAACACCTGAAACAACAACAGAAACGACAACAGCTACAACAACGGGAACAACACCGGATACAACATCGGGAACGACTACAGGTTAGGTCAAGTGCTCATAATAAAAAACATGATGTACTTCCAACCAAACCTTGTTTAAGAGGATTTAATTGTTGGCATATTGCAAAAATTATGAAACTGTATCTGTGTTGATAAAATCATATATATAATTACATTGTATTCCGTGGTGACACACAGACCTTATATTCATAAGCGTTTTATAAAAGAAAATTTAACGCTTGAAATGAGAGTTTGTAACTTTTGGTTTGTGGGTTGAGGGAATATCAAACGATCATAATATTCCCTTTGTCGATTTTGGCATATCTTAATACTTATAATTTGTAATCTTTATATTTGTATTTGTTTATCTTGTCCAGAATGTGTTGAGGAGTATGTCAATTACTGCGTGTGGTATGGCTGGATTAACCAGAATTCCGGTCTTCAAATTGAGCAAGAAGGAGATGAAGTAGAGCTACTTGAAGATGCTAAGCACATCCCAGGATTCCCTGCTGATTGTGCTTTCCCCAAAGACGTGGAGTGTCGAACGGCTGATACGCACATCTTCTCCAATGAGACTGATGATGATGTGACATGCGACAAGAGTACAGGTCTCCTATGTAGGAACCGTCCTAATATGCCTCGTTGCCGTGATTACGAAGTCAGGTACTTGTGTTGTGGTCGACACTACACGGTAACCTGTAGTACACCAACAACAGTTACAACAACGGCAACAACAACAACAGGTACAACACCTGAAACAACAACAGAAACGACCACAGCTACAACAACGGCAACAACAACAGGTACAACACCTGAAACAACAACAGAAACGACCACAGCTACAACAACGGCAACAACAACAGGTTCAACAACAAGTACAACACCTGAAACAACAACAGCAACGACAACAGCTACAACAACGGGAACAACATCGGGAACGACTACAGGTTAGGTCAAGTGCTCTAATAAAAAACATGATGTACTTCCATCAAAACCTTGTTTAAGGGGATTTAATTGTTGGCATATTGCAAAAATGATGAAACTGTATCTGTGTGCTTTATTGAATACTCTAAGGCATTCGACAAAATTTACAACGACAAATTGATTGAAAGCTTACAAAATATTAATCTAGATGGTAAGAACATACGTCTCATATCTAAACTTTACTGGGAGCAGACAGCTGCCATCAAAATTAACAATGAAATTACAGGTTACACAAAAATCAAAAGAGGAGTACGCCAGGGGTGCGTAATGTCCCTATCTCTGTTCAACTTGTGCACAGAGTTGGCATTCAGGCAAATTTCAGATATGAAAGGTGTTAGTATTGGGGGTGTAAATATAAATAATTTACGTTATGCTGATGACACTATACTTTGCGCAGAGAATGAAGCAGATTTACAACATGTATTGGATATTGTAAAAGTCAAAAGTGAAGAGTTTGGTCTAAGCATGAATGTCAAGAAAACTAAGTCAATGATTTTTAGTAGAACAGAGAATAAGCCTAGAATATGTTTGAAACTTGACGGACATATCATTGAGCAAGTCAGTAATTACATCTACTTAGGACAAAATATCACAGATGATGCCAGATGCGAAGCAGAAATAAAAAGAAGAATAGAAATTGCTCGGAATACATTTCTGGCAATGAAAGGATTATTTACAAATAGAAAGGTGAAATTTGCGCTTACGCTGAGACTAGTAAACTGTTATGTATGGTCTGTACTATTGAATGGAGCAGAAACATGGACAATAAACAAGGCCAAGGTAAATAGAATAACATCTTTTGAAATGTGGATCTGCAGAAGAATGATGAAAATATCCTGGAAACGAATGAAAACCAACAAAGAGATATTGCACACGGCAGGGCGTAAACAAATTGCACTAGTAGGATTAGTTAAGGAGAGAAAAATCAAATACTTTGGTCACGTTAAAAGGCACCAAAGCCTCTTAAAGGATGTATTGGAAGGAAAAGTGGAAGGAAGTAGACTAAGAGAGAGACCCAGAATCAACTGGGAAGAGAATGTCAAGAACTGGAGTGGACTAAAACTGCAAGAGTGCACCAGAATGGCAGAAGATAGAGTAAAATGGGGAGATGTTGCAATCAACCTCCAAACCAGGAGAAGATACTGAGATAGATAGATCTGTGTTGATAAACATCATATATATAATTACATTGTATACCGTGGTGACACACAGACCTCATATTCATAAGCGTTTTATAAATGAGAATTTAACGCTTGAAATGAGAGTTTGTAACTTTTGGTTTGTGGGTTGAGGGAATATCAAACGATCATAATATTCCCTTTGTCGATTTTGGCATATCTTAATACTCATAATTTGTAATCTATATATTTGTATTTTGTTATCTTGTCCAGAATGTGTTGAGAAGTATGTCAATTACTGCGTGTGGTATGGCTGGATTAACCAGAATTCCGGTCTTGAAAATGAGCAAGAGGGAGATGAAGTAGAGCTACTTGAAGATGCTAAGCACATCCCAGGATTCCCTGATGATTGTGCTTTCCCCAAAGACGTGGAGTGTCGAACGGCTGATACGCACATCTTCTCCAATGAGACTGATGATGATGTGACATGCGACAAGAGTACAGGTCTCCTATGTAAGAACCGTCCTAATAGGCCTCGTTGCCCTGATTACGAAGTCAGGTACTTGTGTTGTGGTCGACACTACACGGTAACCTGTAGTACACCAACAACAGCTACAACAACGGCAACAACAACAGGTACAACACCTGAAACAACAACAGAAACGACCACAGCTACAACAACGGGAACAACAACAGGTTCAACAACAAGTACAACACCTGAAACAACAACAGAAACGACAACAGCTACAACAACGGGAACAACACCGGATACAACATCGGGAACGACTACAGGTTAGGTCAAGTGCTCATAATAAAAAACATGATGTACTTCCAACCAAACCTTGTTTAAGAGGATTTAATTGTTGGCATATTGCAAAAATTATGAAACTGTATCTGTGTTGATAAAATCATATATATAATTACATTGTATTCCGTGGTGACACACAGACCTTATATTCATAAGCGTTTTATAAAAGAAAATTTAACGCTTGAAATGAGAGTTTGTAACTTTTGGTTTGTGGGTTGAGGGAATATCAAAC
This sequence comes from Strongylocentrotus droebachiensis, assembly GCA_035222895.1. NCBI lineage: Eukaryota > Metazoa > Echinodermata > Echinoidea > Camarodonta > Strongylocentrotidae > Strongylocentrotus > Strongylocentrotus droebachiensis. The sequence continues at coordinate 59,984 of JAVYIG010009205.1, read as the reverse complement.
GATCATAATATTCCCTTTGTCGATTTTGGCATATCTTAATACTTATAATTTGTAATCTTTATATTTGTATTTGTTTATCTTGTCCAGAATGTGTTGAGGAGTATGTCAATTACTGCGTGTGGTATGGCTGGATTAACCAGAATTCCGGTCTTCAAATTGAGCAAGAAGGAGATGAAGTAGAGCTACTTGAAGATGCTAAGCACATCCCAGGATTCCCTGCTGATTGTGCTTTCCCCAAAGACGTGGAGTGTCGAACGGCTGATACGCACATCTTCTCCAATGAGACTGATGATGATGTGACATGCGACAAGAGTACAGGTCTCCTATGTAGGAACCGTCCTAATATGCCTCGTTGCCGTGATTACGAAGTCAGGTACTTGTGTTGTGGTCGACACTACACGGTAACCTGTAGTACACCAACAACAGTTACAACAACGGCAACAACAACAACAGGTACAACACCTGAAACAACAACAGAAACGACCACAGCTACAACAACGGCAACAACAACAGGTACAACACCTGAAACAACAACAGAAACGACCACAGCTACAACAACGGCAACAACAACAGGTTCAACAACAAGTACAACACCTGAAACAACAACAGCAACGACAACAGCTACAACAACGGGAACAACATCGGGAACGACTACAGGTTAGGTCAAGTGCTCTAATAAAAAACATGATGTACTTCCATCAAAACCTTGTTTAAGGGGATTTAATTGTTGGCATATTGCAAAAATGATGAAACTGTATCTGTGTGCTTTATTGAATACTCTAAGGCATTCGACAAAATTTACAACGACAAATTGATTGAAAGCTTACAAAATATTAATCTAGATGGTAAGAACATACGTCTCATATCTAAACTTTACTGGGAGCAGACAGCTGCCATCAAAATTAACAATGAAATTACAGGTTACACAAAAATCAAAAGAGGAGTACGCCAGGGGTGCGTAATGTCCCTATCTCTGTTCAACTTGTGCACAGAGTTGGCATTCAGGCAAATTTCAGATATGGAAGGTGTTAGTATTGGGGGTGTAAATATAAATAATTTACGTTATGCTGATGACACTATACTTTGCGCAGAGAATGAAGCAGATTTACAACATGTATTGGATATTGTAAAAGTCAAAAGTGAAGAGTTTGGTCTAAGCATGAATGTCAAGAAAACTAAGTCAATGATTTTTAGTAGAACAGAGAATAAGCCTAGAATATGTTTGAAACTTGACGGACATATCATTGAGCAAGTCAGTAATTACATCTACTTAGGACAAAATATCACAGATGATGCCAGATGCGAAGCAGAAATAAAACGAAGAATAGAAATTGCTCGGAATACATTTCTGGCAATGAAAGGATTATTTACAAATAGAAAGGTGAAATTTGCGCTTACGCTGAGACTAGTAAACTGTTATGTATGGTCTGTACTATTGAATGGAGCAGAAACATGGACAATAAACAAGGCCAAGGTAAATAGAATAACATCTTTTGAAATGTGGATCTGCAGAAGAATGATGAAAATATCCTGGAAACGAATGAAAACCAACAAAGAGATATTGCACACGGCAGGGCGTAAACAAATTGCACTAGTAGGATTAGTTAAGGAGAGAAAAATCAAATACTTTGGTCACGTTAAAGGGAGGCTTTACTACTTCATCAAGAATGGATTAGACCACCCAGTGAGCCATCGAGGTCACTGTGACAGGTGGCTATCTCATTAACTCAGCTCTCATTTAACATAAGAAAAAGAGGATCATGGGGGACCAACAGGCACCGATTTGGGAAGTGTTCTGTATAGAGGGAGCAAGTAGCTACAAGTAGGACAGTGTGCCTTTAAAAGGCACCAAAGCCTCTTAAAGGATGTATTGGAAGGAAAAGTGGAAGGAAGTAGACCTAGAGGGAGACCCAGAATCAACTGGGAAGAGAATGTCAAGAACTGGAGTGGACTAAAACTGCAAGAGTGCACCAGAATGGCAGAAGATAGAGTAAAATGGAGAGATGTTGCAATCAACCTCCAAACCAGGAGAAGATACTGAGATAGATAGATCTGTGTTGATAAACATCATATATATAATTACATTGTATACCGTGGTGACACACAGACCTCATATTCATGAGCGTTTTATAAAAGAGAATTTAACGCTTGAAATGAGAGTTTGTAACTTTTGGTTTGTGGGTTGAGGGAATATCAAACGATCATAATATTCCCTTTGTCGATTTTGGCATATCTTAATACTCATAATTTGTAATCTATATATTTGTATTTTGTTATCTTGTCCAGAATGTGTTGAGAAGTATGTCAATTACTGCGTGTGGTATGGCTGGATTAACCAGAATTCCGGTCTTGAAAATGAGCAAGAGGGAGATGAAGTAGAGCTACTTGAAGATGCTAAGCACATCCCAGGATTCCCTGATGATTGTGCTTTCCCCAAAGACGTGGAGTGTCGAACGGCTGATACGCACATCTTCTCCAATGAGACTGATGATGATGTGACATGCGACAAGAGTACAGGTCTCCTATGTAAGAACCGTCCTAATAGGCCTCGTTGCCCTGATTACGAAGTCAGGTACTTGTGTTGTGGTCGACACTACACGGTAACCTGTAGTACACCAACAACAGCTACAACAACGGCAACAACAACAGGTACAACACCTGAAACAACAACAGAAACGACCACAGCTACAACAACGGGAACAACAACAGGTTCAACAACAAGTACAACACCTGAAACAACAACAGAAACGACAACAGCTACAACAACGGGAACAACACCGGATACAACATCGGGAACGACTACAGGTTAGGTCAAGTGCTCATAATAAAAAACATGATGTACTTCCAACCAAACCTTGTTTAAGAGGATTTAATTGTTGGCATATTGCAAAAATTATGAAACTGTATCTGTGTTGATAAAATCATATATATAATTACATTGTATTCCTTGGTGACACACAGACCTTATATTCATAAGCGTTTTATAAAAGAAAATTTAACGCTTGAAATGAGAGTTTGTAACTTTTGGTTTGTGGGTTGAGGGAATATCAAACGATCATAATATTCCCTTTGTCGATTTTGGCATATCTTAATACTTATAATTTGTAATCTTTATATTTGTATTTGTTTATCTTGTCCAGAATGTGTTGAGGAGTATGTCAATTACTGCGTGTGGTATGGCTGGATTAACCAGAATTCCGGTCTTCAAATTGAGCAAGAAGGAGATGAAGTAGAGCTACTTGAAGATGCTAAGCACATCCCAGGATTCCCTGCTGATTGTGCTTTCCCCAAAGACGTGGAGTGTCGAACGGCTGATACGCACATCTTCTCCAATGAGACTGATGATGATGTGACATGCGACAAGAGTACAGGTCTCCTATGTAGGAACCGTCCTAATATGCCTCGTTGCCGTGATTACGAAGTCAGGTACTTGTGTTGTGGTCGACACTACACGGTAACCTGTAGTACACCAACAACAGTTACAACAACGGCAACAACAACAACAGGTACAACACCTGAAACAACAACAGAAACGACCACAGCTACAACAACGGCAACAACAACAGGTACAACACCTGAAACAACAACAGAAACGACCACAGCTACAACAACGGCAACAACAACAGGTTCAACAACAAGTACAACACCTGAAACAACAACAGCAACGACAACAGCTACAACAACGGGAACAACATCGGGAACGACTACAGGTTAGGTCAAGTGCTCTAATAAAAAACATGATGTACTTCCATCAAAACCTTGTTTAAGGGGATTTAATTGTTGGCATATTGCAAAAATGATGAAACTGTATCTGTGTGCTTTATTGAATACTCTAAGGCATTCGACAAAATTTACAACGACAAATTGATTGAAAGCTTACAAAATATTAATCTAGATGGTAAGAACATACGTCTCATATCTAAACTTTACTGGGAGCAGACAGCTGCCATCAAAATTAACAATGAAATTACAGGTTACACAAAAATCAAAAGAGGAGTACGCCAGGGGTGCGTAATGTCCCTATCTCTGTTCAACTTGTGCACAGAGTTGGCATTCAGGCAAATTTCAGATATGAAAGGTGTTAGTATTGGGGATGTAAATATAAATAATTTACGTTATGCTAATGACACTATACTTTGCGCAGAGAATGAAGCAGATTTACAACATGTATTGGATATTGTAAAAGTCAAAAGTGAAGAGTTTGGTCTAAGCATGAATGTCAAGAAAACTAAGTCAATGATTTTTAGTAGAACAGAGAATAAGCCTAGAATATGTTTGAAACTTGACGGACATATCATTGAGCAAGTCAGTAATTACATCTACTTAGGACAAAATATCACAGATGATGCCAGATGCGAAGCAGAAATAAAAAGAAGAATAGAAATTGCTCGGAATACATTTCTGGCAATGAAAGGATTATTTACAAATAGAAAGGTGAAATTTGCGCTTACGCTGAGACTAGTAAACTGTTATGTATGGTCTGTACTATTGAATGGAGCAGAAACATGGACAATAAACAAGGCCAAGGTAAATAGAATAACATCTTTTGAAATGTGGATCTGCAGAAGAATGATGAAAATATCCTGGAAACGAATGAAAACCAACAAAGAGATATTGCACACGGCAGGGCGTAAACAAATTGCACTAGTAGGATTAGTTAAGGAGAGAAAAATCAAATACTTTGGTCACGTTAAAGGGAGGCTTTACTACTTCATCAAGAATGGATTAGACCACCCAGTGAGCCATCGAGGTCACTGTGACAGGTGGCTATCTCATTAACTCAGCTCTCATTTAACATAAGAAAAAGAGGATCATGGGGGACCAACAGGCACCGATTTGGGAAGTGTTCTGTATAGAGGGAGCAAGTAGCTACAAGTAGGACAGTGTGCCTTTAAAAGGCACCAAAGCCTCTTAAAGGATGTATTGGAAGGAAAAGTGGAAGGAAGTAGACCTAGAGGGAGACCCAGAATCAACTGGGAAGAGAATGTCAAGAACTGGAGTGGACTAAAACTGCAAGAGTGCACCAGAATGGCAGAAGATAGAGTAAAATGGAGAGATGTTGCAATCAACCTCCAAACCAGGAGAAGATACTGAGATAGATAGATCTGTGTTGATAAACATCATATATATAATTACATTGTATACCGTGGTGACACACAGACCTCATATTCATGAGCGTTTTATAAAAGAGAATTTAACGCTTGAAATGAGAGTTTGTAACTTTTGGTTTGTGGGTTGAGGGAATATCAAACGATCATAATATTCCCTTTGTCGATTTTGGCATATCTTAATACTCATAATTTGTAATCTATATATTTGTATTTTGTTATCTTGTCCAGAATGTGTTGAGAAGTATGTCAATTACTGCGTGTGGTATGGCTGGATTAACCAGAATTCCGGTCTTGAAAATGAGCAAGAGGGAGATGAAGTAGAGCTACTTGAAGATGCTAAGCACATCCCAGGATTCCCTGATGATTGTGCTTTCCCCAAAGACGTGGAGTGTCGAACGGCTGATACGCACATCTTCTCCAATGAGACTGATGATGATGTGACATGCGACAAGAGTACAGGTCTCCTATGTAAGAACCGTCCTAATAGGCCTCGTTGCCCTGATTACGAAGTCAGGTACTTGTGTTGTGGTCGACACTACACGGTAACCTGTAGTACACCAACAACAGCTACAACAACGGCAACAACAACAGGTACAACACCTGAAACAACAACAGAAACGACCACAGCTACAACAACGGGAACAACAACAGGTTCAACAACAAGTACAACACCTGAAACAACAACAGAAACGACAACAGCTACAACAACGGGAACAACACCGGATACAACATCGGGAACGACTACAGGTTAGGTCAAGTGCTCATAAAAAAAAATGGATGTACTTCCAACCAAACCTTGTTTAAGAGGATTTAATTGTTGGCATATTGCAAAAATTTTGAAACTGTATCTGTGTTGATAGAAATCATATATATAATTACATTGTATACCGTGGTGACAAACAGACCTTATATTCATGAGCGTTTTATAAAAGAGAATTTAACGCTTGAAATAAGAGTTTGTAACTTTTGGTTTGTTGGTTGAGGGAATATCAAACGATCATAATATTCCCTTTGTCGATTTTGGCATATCTTAATACTTATAATTTGTAATCTTTATATTTGTATTTGTTTATCTTGTCCAGAATGTGTTGAGGAGTATGTCAATTACTGCGTGTGGTATGGCTGGATTAACCAGAATTCCGGTCTTCAAATTGAGCAAGAAGGAGATGAAGTAGAGCTACTTGAAGATGCTAAGCACATCCCAGGATTCCCTGCTGATTGTGCTTTCCCCAAAGACGTGGAGTGTCGAACGGCTGATACGCACATCTTCTCCAATGAGACTGATGATGATGTGACATGCGACAAGAGTACAGGTCTCCTATGTAGGAACCGTCCTAATATGCCTCGTTGCCGTGATTACGAAGTCAGGTACTTGTGTTGTGGTCGACACTACACGGTAACCTGTAGTACACCAACAACAGCTACAACAACGGCAACAACAACAACAACATCAGGTACAACACCTGAAACAACAACAGAAACTACCACAGATACAACAACGGCAACAACAACAGGTACAACACCTGAAACAACAACAGAAACGACCACAGCTACAACAACGGCAACAACAACAGGTTCAACAACGGCAACAACATCGGGAACGACTACAGGTTAGGTCAAGTGCTCTAATAAAAAACATGATGTACTTCCAACAAAACTTTGTTTGAGGGGATTTAATTGTTGGCATATTGCAAAAATTATGAAACTGTATATGTGTGCTTTATTGAATATTCTAAAGCATTCGACAAAATTCACAACGACAAATTGATTGAAAGCTTACAAAATTAATCTAGATGGTAAGAACATACGTATCATATCTAAACTTTACTGGGAGCAGACAGCTGCCATCAAAATTAACAATGAAATTACAGGTTACACAAAAATCAAAAGAGGAGTACGCCAGGGGTGCGTAATGTCCCTATCTCTGTTCAACTTGTGCACAGAGTTGGCATTCAGGCAAATTTCAGATATGAAAGGTGTTAGTATTGGGGGTGTAAATATAAATAATTTACGTTATGCTGATGACACTGTACTTTGCGCAGAGAATGAAGCAGATTTACAACATGTATTGGATATTGTAAAAGTCAAAAGTGAAGAGTTTGGTCTAAGCATGAATGTCAAGAAAACTAAGTCAATGATTTTTAGTAGAACAGAGAACAAGCCTAGAATATGTTTGAAACTCGATGGACATATCATTGAGCAAGTCAGTAATTACATCTACTTAGGACAAAATATCACAGATGATGCTAGATGCGAAGCAGAAATAAAAACGAAGAATAGAAATTGCTCGGAATACATTTCTAGCAATGAAAGGATTATTCACAAATAGAAAGGTGAAATTTGCGCTTACGCTGAGACTAGTAAACTGTTATGTATGGTCTGTTCTATTGAATGGAGCAGAAACATGGACAATAAACAAGGCCAAGGTAAATAGAATAACATCTTTTGAAATGTGGATCTGCAGAAGAATGATGAAAATATCCTGGAAACGAATGAAAACCAACAAAGAGATATTGCACATGGCAGGGCGTAAACAAATTGCACTAGTAGGATTAGTTAAGGAGAGAAAAATCAAATACTTTGGTCACGTTAAAAGGCACCAAAGCCTCTTAAAGGATGTATTGGAAGGAAAAGTGGACGGAAGTAGACCTAGAGGGAGACCCAGAATCAACTGGGAAGAGAATGTCAAGAACTGAAGTGGACTAAAACTGCAAGAGTGCACCAGAATGGCAGAAGATCAACCTCCGAACCAGGAGAAGATACTGAGATAGATAGATCTGTGTTGATAGAAATCATATATATAATTACATTGTATACCGTGGTGACACACAGACCTTATATTCACAAGCGTTTTATAACAGAGAATTTAACGCTTGAAATGAGAGTTCATAACTTTTGGTTTGTGGGTTGAGGGAATATCAAACGATCATAATATTCCCTTTGTCGATTTTGGCATATCTTAATACTCATAGTTTGTAATCTATATATTTGTATTTTGTTATCTTGTCCAGAATGTGTTGAGAAGTATGTCAATTACTGCGTGTGGTATGGCTGGATTAACCAGAATTCCGGTCTTGAAAATGAGCAAGAGGGAGATGAAGTAGAGCTACTTGAAGATGCTAAGCACATCCCAGGATTCCCTGATGATTGTGCTTTCCCCAAAGACGTGGAGTGTCGAACGGCTGATACGCACATCTTCTCCAATGAGACTGATGATGATGTGACATGCGACAAGAGTACAGGTCTCCTATGTAAGAACCGTCCTAATAGGCCTCGTTGCCCTGATTACGAAGTCAGGTACTTGTGTTGTGGTCGACACTACACGGTAACCTGTAGTACACCAGAGCCAGAAACCACGACAGGAACAACCCCTGAAACTACACCAGGTACAACACCGGGTACAACACCTGAAACAACACCAGGAACTACAACATTCACAACGACCGGAACAACTACAGGACCATACACACACACACATCCATATCCAACACCTGAAACAACACCAGGAACTACACCAGGTACTACACTGGGTACAACACCTGAAACAACACCAGGCACAACACCAGGTCAGGTCACGTTTTGTTTGCGGTTAAAAGCTAATGTATTTTTTTTTAAGGATTTAGGTTCTCCTAACGTCATGTGGTTATTGCCTCTGCGAGCTGCTTTGAAAATGTGTCACACCTGATATATACCATCTCCAATGCCATACAGCAACTGACAACCAAGTAAATTAACTGAAGAAATTTAGATATATATTTATAGTTCTATATTAATGTGTATATAAGTAATGTGAGTGTAATATTTTGCGATGGATTCAGATATGCATAACTCTGAAATTGCCTGATTTGATTATGTTGGTAGAGCAAGAAACAAAAAGCCTAGAAAAATACTTTAATATCTTCTCTATTCAAGAATTATCTTTCTCACTCCGTCTGTCTCTGTACGTGGTTTCTTGTGCCACGAAAACGTTTCGCTTTTATAAATTAAGATATATATTAATCATTTTTCTTTTAAACTCTTGCGAACGTAAAATTCGAATACCCAAATAACCGCTAAAGATACAACTACTGAAGAAGGTTACCATGGCTGCACCGTAATACCGCGTTGACAACAAGGAGACCGACAACAGACCGATTAGATATTACATTAAACCGAATTGAAAATAATCGGTCGGTTTGGGACCGGGATACAGTTTGGCAGTGGGAATGTGGTATAACATAATAGTTGATATTTATAACGATTGCAACAACTACAGTACCAATGCCATCAACAAAAATATGTTACTTGAACTTCTTGTAGTAAAGATCATGTTTAACTTCCGAAGAAGAAGAGAAAAAACGCTGAAGCGGGATTCATTTTTTGGCATATTGCAGAAGACATGATACCGTATCTGTCTTGATAGAAATCAATTATGAATTCATGTCAAACACCGCGGTGACTATAGCATACTTAATATTCATGGACGTTTTTAATTTTATAAATATATATTGAAGATTGAAATGCTAGATTCTAACTTAATTACATAGTATTAGTAAAGTACGGTCGATAATAATATTCCCCTAGTGGATTGTTGTCATATCTTAAGTATCATAATTTGCAATGAAGATTTGCATTTTATTTCTTGTCCAGAATGTGTTGAGAAGTATGTCAATTACTGCGTGTGGTACGGATGGATTAATCAGAATTCCGGTCTTGAAAGTGAGCAAGAAGGAGATGAAGTAGAGCTACTTGAAGATGCTCAGCACGTCCCCGGATTCCCTGCTGATTGTGCTCTCCCCAAAGACGTGGAATGTCGAACGGCTGATACGCACATCTTCTCCAATGAGACTGATGATGATGTGACATGCGACAAGAGTACAGGTCTCCTATGTAGGAACCGTCCTAATATGCCTCGTTGCCATGATTACGAAGTCAGGTACTTGTGTTGTGGTCGACACTACACAGTAACCTGTAGTACACCAGGTACAACACCGGGTACAACACCAGGAACTACACCAGGAACTACACCAGGTACAACACCAGGCACAACGACCGAAACTACAGTACCACACACATATCCAACTACGACACCCGAAACAACACCAGGCACCACACCAGGCACTACACCAGGTACTACACCAGGCACTACAACAGGCACTACACCACATGTTCACACATCTTCAACATCACCACGAACTACACCAGGTACAACACCGGGTACAACACCTGAAACAACACCAGGTTAGGTCAAGTCTTGTTTGCGGTTTGTAGCTAGATACCCTATTGCATTTCTAAAGATTTGGGTTCTTTAGACGTCATTTTGTTATTGCCTCTTTAAGCTGCTTGGAAAATTTGTCACATATAATATAAGGCTTTTCTAATGCCAATCAGCAACTGATTACCAAATAAATTAGGCGAAGAATTATTGAATATAGATTTATGGTTCTATAGTATTGCAAATAACATTTAATTTTTCCTATTTGATTTTAAGAGTATTTTCTTAAAATGACAACAAGGACAAATTATACTTGTGTTTTTTGAACGAATTATTGTGAGAAAAGTACAATTACCGTGAGGCTGACTGATCACATATTGCACAGAGATGAACTAAGTATCAAATATTGCAGATATATTTTGTGTTGGATTCAGATATGTGCACCTCCGAAATTACTTGATTTGATTATGTTGGTAGAGCAAGAAAAAAAAAGCATATAGGAAAAGACTTCAATATCTTCTCTATGCAAAAGTTATTCTTATCTATTCCTCACTCTCTGTCTTTGGTCAGTTATGCCACGAAAACGTTTCCCTGTTATAAACTAACGTATATATTTATCTTTTTTTTTGGTTAAACTCCTGCAAACGTACACCACCAAACCTGACTGTAAAACTCGAATACCAAAATAACCGCTAAAGGTACAACTACTGAAGAAGGTAAGCATGGCTGCAGAGTGTAATAACCACAGTCTCTAAAAGGAGCCCGACAACAAACTGATCAAAATATTACATTAAACCAAAAGGAAAATATTCGGTTTGGCAGTGTAGTGTATTACCTATTAAGTTGATAATTATATTCGTTTCCATAAGACCAGACTTTATTTTGTTTTTTTCATTCAAAACGATCTTATCAATTACAGGAACAGATTAGCATTGGCGCGAGTTCCCCTAGATTCTATACATAATTCCAATATAATAATATCACGGGAATGAGAATTAAACAAAGCAACATAAAGAGCTGGAAACGTCATATTCCTATGATTACAACGAAATATCTATATAGAACACTTTGAAACTTGGCGAGCTAAGTATTGGGGATAAGCAATTGCGAAAGAAGGAATTTGCATTCCTAGTAGGCCTCATACGTATAATTGATGTACTCTGAAGTTTGTAATGATCAGAAACACAGAAATGGGTATATCGGACAACACACACATGGGAAATGAAAGTTGGTCTAAGATTGTTTGTTGTTTCTCATTGTAGGCCTAGTTTTTTTTTTAAAGGAGGTATTGACAGAGGATTTTTTTTTTTTTTTTTTGGGGGGGGAGGGATATATGGGATGACGATTGATATTAATATTCCCTTGGTAGATTTTGTCATATCTTAATATTGATAATTTGCAATCTATAATTTCATTTATTATCTTGTGCAGTATGTGTTGAGAAGTATGTCAATTACTGCGTGTGGTACGGATGGATTAATCAGAATTCCGGTCTTGAAAGTGAGCAAGAAGGAGATGAAGTAGAGCTACTTGAAGATGCTCAGCACGTCCCCGGATTCCCTGCTGATTGTGCTCTCCCCAAAGACGTGGAATGTCGAACGGCTGATACGCACATCTTCTCCAATGAGACTGATGATGATGTGACATGCGACAAGAGTACAGGTCTCCTATGTAGGAACCGTCCTAATATGCCTCGTTGCCATGATTACGAAGTCAGGTACTTGTGTTGTGGTCGACACTACACAGTAACCTGTAGTACACCAGGTACAACACCGGGTACAACACCAGGAACTACACCAGGAACTACACCAGGTACAACACCAGGCACAACGACCGAAACTACAGTACCACACACATATCCAACTACGACACCCGAAACAACACCAGGCACCACACCAGGCACTACACCAGGTACTACACCAGGCACTACAACAGGCACTACACCACATGTTCACACACCTTCAACATCACCACGAACTACACCAGGTACAACACCGGGTACAACACCTGAAACAACACAAGGTTAGGTCAAGTCTTGTTTGCGGTTTGTAGCTAGATACCCTATTGCATTTCTAAAGATTTGGGTTCTTTAGACGTCATTTTGTTATTGCCTCTTTAAGCTGCTTGGAAAATTTGTCACATATAATATAAGGCTTTTCTAATGCCAATCAGCAACTGATTACCAAATAAATTAGGCGAAGAATTATTGAATATAGATTTATGGTTCTATAGTATTGCAAATAACATTTAATTTTTCCTATTTGATTTTAAGAGTATTTTCTTAAAATGACAACAAGGACAAATTATACTTGTGTTTTTTGAACGAATTATTGTGAGAAAAGTACAATTACCGTGAGGCTGACTGATCACATATTGCACAGAGATGAACTAAGTATCAAATATTGCAGATATATTTTGTGTTGGATTCAGATATGTGTACCTCCGAAATTACTTGATTTGATTATGTTGGTAGAGCAAGAAAAAAAAAGCATATAGGAAAAGACTTCAATATCTTCTCTATGCAAAAGTTATTCTTATCTATTCCTCACTCTCTGTCTTTGGTCAGTTATGCCACGAAAACGTTTCCCTGTTATAAACTAACGTATATATTTATCTTTTTTTTTGGTTAAACTCCTGCAAACGTACACCACCAAACCTGACTGTAAAACTCGAATACCAAAATAACCGCTAAAGGTACAACTACTGAAGAAGGTAAGCATGGCTGCAGAGTGTAATAACCACAGTCTCTAAAAGGAGCCCGACAACAAACTGATCAAAATATTACATTAAACCAAAAGGAAAATATTCGGTTTGGCAGTGTAGTGTATTACCTATTAAGTTGATAATTATATTCGTTTCCATAAGACCAGACTTTATTTTGTTTTTTTCATTCAAAACGATCTTATCAATTACAGGAACAGATTAGCATTGGCGCGAGTTCCCCTAGATTCTATACATAATTCCAATATAATAATATCACGGGAATGAGAATTAAACAAAGCAACATAAAGAGCTGGAAACGTCATATTCCTATGATTACAACGAAATATCTATATAGAACACTTTGAAACTTGGCGAGCTAAGTATTGGGGATAAGCAATTGCGAAAGAAGGAATTTGCATTCCTAGTAGGCCTCATACGTATAATTGATGTACTCTGAAGTTTGTAATGATCAGAAACACAGAAATGGGTATATCGGACAACACACACATGGGAAATGAAAGTTGGTCTAAGATTGTTTGTTGTTTCTCATTGTAGGCCTAGTTTTTTTTTTAAAGGAGGTATTGACAGAGGATTTTTTTTTTTTTTTTTTTTTTGGGGGGGAGGGATATATGGGATGACGATTGATATTAATATTCCCTTGGTAGATTTTGTCATATCTTAATATTGATAATTTGCAATCTATAATTTCATTTATTATCTTGTGCAGTATGTGTTGAGAAGTATGTCAATTACTGCGTGTGGTACGGATGGATTAATCAGAATTCCGGTCTTGAAAGTGAGCAAGAAGGAGATGAAGTAGAGCTACTTGAAGATGCTCAGCACGTCCCAGGATTCCCTGCTGATTGTGCTCTTCCCAAAGACGTGGAATGTCGAACGGCTGATACGCACATCTTCTCCAATGAGACTGATGATGATGTGACATGCGACAAGAGTACAGGTCTCCTATGTAGGAACCGTCCTAATATGCCTCGTTGCCATGATTACGAAGTCAGGTATTTGTGTTGTGGTCGACACTACACAGTAACCTGTAGTACACCAGGTACAACACCGGGTACAACACCAGGCACAACGACCGAAACTACAGTACCACACACATATCCAACTACGACACCCGAAACAACACCAGGCACCACACCAGGCACTACACCAGGCACTACACCAGGCACTACAACAGGCACTACACCACATGTTCACACACCTTCAACATCACCACGAACTACACCAGGTACAACACCGGGTACAACACCTGAAACAACACCAGGTTAGGTCAAGTCTTGTTTGCGGTTTGTAGCTAGATACCCTATTGCATTTCTAAAGATTTGGGTTCTTTAGACGTCATTTTGTTATTGCCTCTTTAAGCTGCTTGGAAAATTTGTCACATCTAATATAAGGCTTTTCTAATGCCAATCAGCAACTGATTACCAAATAAATTAGGCGAAGAATTATTGAATATAGATTTATGGTTCTATAGTATTGCAAATAACATTTAATTTTTCCTATTTGATTTTAAGAGTATTTTCTTAAAATGACAACAAGGACAAATTATACTTGTGTTTTTTGAACGAATTATTGTGAGAAAAGTACAATTACCGTGAGGCTGACTGATCACATATTGCACAGAAATGAACTAAGTATCAAATATTGCAGATATATTTTGTGTTGGATTCAGATATGTGTACCTCCGAAATTACTTGATTTGATTATGTTGGTAGAGCAAGAAAAAAAAGCATATAGGAAAAGACTTCAATATCTTCTCTATGCAAAAGTTATTCTTATCTATTCCTCACTCTCTGTCTTTGGTCAGTTATGCCACGAAAACGTTTCCCTGTTATAAACTAACGTATATATTTATCTTTTTTTTTTGTTAAACTCCTGCAAACGTACACCACCAAACCTGACTGTAAAACTCGAATACCAAAATAACCGCTAAAGGTACAACTACTGAAGAAGGTAAGCATGGCTGCAGAGTGTAATAACCACAGTCTCTAAAAGGAGCCCGACAACAAACTGATCAAAATATTACATTAAACCAAATGGAAAATAATCGGTTTGGCAGTGTGGTGTATAACCTATTAAGTTGATAATTATATTCGTTTCCATAAGACCAGACTTTTTGTTTTTTTTCATTCAAAACGATCTTATCAATTACAGGAACAGATTAGCATTGGCGCGAGTTCCCCTAGATTCTATACATAATTCCAATATAATAATATCACGGGAATGAGAATTAAACAAAGCAACATAAAGAGCTGGAAACGTCAAATTCCTATGATTACAACGAAATATCTATATATAACATAGGAAAGGGGTAATCATCATTTACTCATTACAGTATTGATTCACTTCGTCAAACGCATTTACATACGTGTCTTATATCCCCTCTATAAACTCCGCAGGCAAGAGAGATGCATATGCTATTATCTTTTTATTTAGTGCATCTTTAATCATGTAAATACTTTTGTAAAAATATTGTACAATTCAGCCTCCTGGGCTGCGATCGATGAATAATCTGGATAAATTACCCACTATTTCTGGAGATGTGTGGTTTCCTAAATTAGCGATTATAAAATATAGAGATGTGTGGTTTCCTAAATTAAACATTATTTATGGAGATGTGTGGTTTCCTAAATGAGCCATATTGTTTCTCCTTTTTCGCTTTTACACTTGGAAACTTGGCGAGCTAAGTATTGGGGATAAGCAATTGCGAAAGACTGAATTTGCATTCCTAGTAGGCCTCATACGTATAATTGATGTACTCTGAAGTTTTGTAATGATCAGAAACACAGAAATGGGTATATCGGACAACACACACATGGGAAATGAAAGTTGGTCTAAGATTGTTTGTTGTTTCTCATTGTAGGCCTAGTTTTTTTTTTAAAAAGGAGGTATTGACAGAGGATTTGTTTTTGTGGGGGGAGGGATATATGGGATGACGATTGATATTAATATTCCCTTGGTAGATTTTGTCATATCTTAATATTGATAATTTGCAATCTATAATTTCATTTATTATCTTATGCAGTATGTGTTGAGAAGTATGTCAATTACTGCGTGTGGTACGGATGGATTAATCAGAATTCCGGTCTTGAAAGTGAGCAAGAAGGAGATGAAGTAGAGCTACTTGAAGATGCTCAGCACGTCCCCGGATTCCCTGCTGATTGTGCTCTCCCCAAAGACGTGGAATGTCGAACGGCTGATACGCACATCTTCTCCAATGAGACTGATGATGATGTGACATGCGACAAGAGTACAGGTCTCCTATGTAGGAACCGTCCTAATATGCCTCGTTGCCATGATTACGAAGTCAGGTACTTGTGTTGTGGTCGACACTACACAGTAACCTGTAGTACACCAGGTACAACACCGGGTACAACACCAGGAACTACACCAGGAACTACACCAGGAACTACACCAGGTACAACACCAGGCACAACGACCGAAACTACAGTACCACACACATATCCAACTACGACACCCGAAACAACACCAGGCACCACACCAGGCACTACACCAGGTACTACACCAGGCACTACAACAGGCACTACACCACATGTTCACACACCTTCAACATCACCACGAACTACACCAGGTACAACACCGGGTACAACACCTGAAACAACACCAGGTTAGGTCAAGTCTTGTTTGCGGTTTGTAGCTAGATACCCTATTGCATTTCTAAAGATTTGGGTTCTTTAGACGTCATTTTGTTATTGCCTCTTTAAGCTGCTTGGAAAATTTGTCACATCTCATATAAGGCTTTTCTAATGCCAATCAGCAACTGATTACCAAATAAATTAGGCGAAGAATTATTGAATATAGATTTATGGTTCTATAGTATTGCAAATAACATTTAATTTTTCCTATTTGATTTTAAGAGTATTTTCTTAAAATGACAACAAGGACAAATTATACTTGTGTTTTTTGAACGAATTATTGTGAGAAAAGTACAATTACCGTGAGGCTGACTGATCACATATTGCACAGAAATGAACTAAGTATCAAATATTGCAGATATATTTTGTGTTGGATTCAGATATGTGTACCTCCGAAATTACTTGATTTGATTATGTTGGTAGAGCAAGAAAAAAAAGCATATAGGAAAAGACTTCAATATCTTCTCTATGCAAAAGTTATTCTTATCTATTCTTCACTCTCTGTCTTTGGTCAGTTATGCCACGAAAACGTTTTCCTGTTATAAACTAACGTATATATTTATCTTTTTTTTTTGTTAAACTCCTGCAAACGTACACCACCAAACCTGACTGTAAAACTCGAATACCAAAATAACCGCTAAAGGTACAACTACTGAAGAAGGTAAGCATGGCTGCAGAGTGTAATAACCACAGTCTCTAAAAGGAGCCCGACAACAAACTGATCAAAATATTACATTTAACCAAAAGGAAAATATTCGGTTTGGCAGTGTAGTGTATTACCTATTAAGTTGATAATTATATTCGTTTCCATAAGACCAGACTTCATTTTGTTTTTTTCATTCAAAACGATCTTATCAATTACAGGAACAGATTAGCATTGGCGCGAGTTCCCCTAGATTCTATACATAATTCCAATATAATAATATCACGGGAATGAGAAATAAACAAAGCAACATAAAGAGCTGGAAACGTCAAATTCCTATGATTACAACGAAATATCTATATAGAACACTTTGAAACTTGGCGAGCTAAGTATTGGGGATAAGCAATTGCGAAAGAAGGAATTTGCATTCCTAGTAGGCCTCATACGTATAATTGATGTACTCTGAAGTTTGTAATGATCAGAAACACAGAAATGGGTATATCGGACAACACACACATGGGAAATGAAAGTTGGTCTAAGATTGTTTGTTGTTTCTCATTGTAGGCCTAGTTTTTTTTTTAAAGGAGGTATTGACAGAGGATTTTTTTTTTTTTTTTGGGGGGGGGGGGGAGGGATATATGGGATGACGATTGATATTAATATTCCCTTGGTAGATTTTGTCATATCTTAATATTGATAATTTGCAATCTATAATTTCATTTATTATCTTGTGCAGTATGTGTTGAGAAGTATGTCAATTACTGCGTGTGGTACGGATGGATTAATCAGAATTCCGGTCTTGAAAGTGAGCAAGAAGGAGATGAAGTAGAGCTACTTGAAGATGCTCAGCACGTCCCAGGATTCCCTGCTGATTGTGCTCTTCCCAAAGACGTGGAATGTCGAACGGCTGATACGCACATCTTCTCCAATGAGACTGATGATGATGTGACATGCGACAAGAGTACAGGTCTCCTATGTAGGAACCGTCCTAATATGCCTCGTTGCCATGATTACGAAGTCAGGTATTTGTGTTGTGGTCGACACTACACAGTAACCTGTAGTACACCAGGTACAACACCGGGTACAACACCAGGCACAACGACCGAAACTACAGTACCACACACATATCCAACTACGACACCCGAAACAACACCAGGCACCACACCAGGCACTACACCAGGCACTACACCAGGCACTACAACAGGCACTACACCACATGTTCACACACCTTCAACATCACCACGAACTACACCAGGTACAACACCGGGTACAACACCTGAAACAACACCAGGTTAGGTCAAGTCTTGTTTGCGGTTTGTAGCTAGATACCCTATTGCATTTCTAAAGATTTGGGTTCTTTAGACGTCATTTTGTTATTGCCTCTTTAAGCTGCTTGGAAAATTTGTCACATCTAATATAAGGCTTTTCTAATGCCAATCAGCAACTGATTACCAAATAAATTAGGCGAAGAATTATTGAATATAGATTTATGGTTCTATAGTATTGCAAATAACATTTAATTTTTCCTATTTGATTTTAAGAGTATTTTCTTAAAATGACAACAAGGACAAATTATACTTGTGTTTTTTGAACGAATTATTGTGAGAAAAGTACAATTACCGTGAGGCTGACTGATCACATATTGCACAGAAATGAACTAAGTATCAAATATTGCAGATATATTTTGTGTTGGATTCAGATATGTGTACCTCCGAAATTACTTGATTTGATTATGTTGGTAGAGCAAGAAAAAAAAGCATATAGGAAAAGACTTCAATATCTTCTCTATGCAAAAGTTATTCTTATCTATTCCTCACTCTCTGTCTTTGGTCAGTTATGCCACGAAAACGTTTCCCTGTTATAAACTAACGTATATATTTATCTTTTTTTGTTGTTAAACTCCTGCAAACGTACACCACCAAACCTGACTGTAAAACTCGAATACCAAAATAACCGCTAAAGGTACAACTACTGAAGAAGGTAAGCATGGCTGCAGAGTGTAATAACCACAGTCTCTAAAAGGAGCCCGACAACAAACTGATCAAAATATTACATTAAACCAAATGGAAAATAATCGGTTTGGCAGTGTGGTGTATAACCTATTAAGTTGATAATTATATTCGTTTCCATAAGACCAGACTTTTTTTTTTTTTTCATTCAAAACGATCTTATCAATTACAGGAACAGATTAGCATTGGCGCGAGTTCCCCTAGATTCTATACATAATTCCAATATAATAATATCACGGGAATGAGAATTAAACAAAGCAACATAAAGAGCTGGAAACGTCAAATTCCTATGATTACAACGAAATATCTATATATAACATAGGAAAGGGGTAATCATCATTTACTCATTACAGTATTGATTCACTTCGTCAAACGCATTTACATACGTGTCTTATATCCCCTCTATAAACTCCGCAGGCAAGAGAGATGCATATGCTATTATCTTTTTATTTAGTGCATCTTTAATCATGTAAATACTTTTGTAAAAATATTGTACAATTCAGCCTCCTGGGCTGCGATCGATGAATAATCTGGATAAATTACCCACTATTTCTGGAGATGTGTGGTTTCCTAAATTAGCGATTATAAAATATAGAGATGTGTGGTTTCCTAAATTAAACATTATTTATGGAGATGTGTGGTTTCCTAAATGAGCCATATTGTTTCTCCT
This sequence comes from Strongylocentrotus droebachiensis, assembly GCA_035222895.1. Classification (NCBI taxonomy): domain Eukaryota; kingdom Metazoa; phylum Echinodermata; class Echinoidea; order Camarodonta; family Strongylocentrotidae; genus Strongylocentrotus; species Strongylocentrotus droebachiensis. The sequence goes on along the minus strand of JAVYIG010009205.1, from coordinate 39,980 downwards.
TTTTCGCTTTTACACTTGGAAACTTGGCGAGCTAAGTATTGGGGATAAGCAATTGCGAAAGACTGAATTTGCATTCCTAGTAGGCCTCATACGTATAATTGATGTACTCTGAAGTTTTGTAATGATCAGAAACACAGAAATGGGTATATCGGACAACACACACATGGGAAATGAAAGTTGGTCTAAGATTGTTTGTTGTTTCTCATTGTAGGCCTAGTTTTTTTTTAAAAAAGGAGGTATTGACAGAGGATTTGTTTTTGTGGGGGGAGGGATATATGGGATGACGATTGATATTAATATTCCCTTGGTAGATTTTGTCATATCTTAATATTGATAATTTGCAATCTATAATTTCATTTATTATCTTATGCAGTATGTGTTGAGAAGTATGTCAATTACTGCGTGTGGTACGGATGGATTAATCAGAATTCCGGTCTTGAAAGTGAGCAAGAAGGAGATGAAGTAGAGCTACTTGAAGATGCTCAGCACGTCCCCGGGTTCCCTGCTGATTGTGCTCTCCCCAAAGACGTGGAATGTCGAACGGCTGATACGCACATCTTCTCCAATGAGACTGATGATGATGTGACATGCGACAAGAGTACAGGTCTCCTATGTAGGAACCGTCCTAATATGCCTCGTTGCCATGATTACGAAGTCAGGTACTTGTGTTGTGGTCGACACTACACAGTAACCTGTAGTACACCAGGTACAACACCGGGTACAACACCAGGAACTACACCAGGAACTACACCAGGTACAACACCAGGCACAACGACCGAAACTACAGTACCACACACATATCCAACTACGACACCCGAAACAACACCAGGCACCACACCAGGCACTACACCAGGTACTACACCAGGCACTACAACAGGCACTACACCACATGTTCACACACCTTCAACATCACCACGAACTACACCAGGTACAACACCGGGTACAACACCTGAAACAACACCAGGTTAGGTCAAGTCTTGTTTGCGGTTTGTAGCTAGATACCCTATTGCATTTCTAAAGATTTGGGTTCTTTAGACGTCATTTTGTTATTGCCTCTTTAAGCTGCTTGGAAAATTTGTCACATCTCATATAAGGCTTTTCTAATGCCAATCAGCAACTGATTACCAAATAAATTAGGCGAAGAATTATTGAATATAGATTTATGGTTCTATAGTATTGCAAATAACATTTAATTTTTCCTATTTGATTTTAAGAGTATTTTCTTAAAATGACAACAAGGACAAATTATACTTGTGTTTTTTGAACGAATTATTGTGAGAAAAGTACAATTACCGTGAGGCTGACTGATCACATATTGCACAGAAATGAACTAAGTATCAAATATTGCAGATATATTTTGTGTTGGATTCAGATATGTGTACCTCCGAAATTACTTGATTTGATTATGTTGGTAGAGCAAGAAAAAAAAGCATATAGGAAAAGACTTCAATATCTTCTCTATGCAAAAGTTATTCTTATCTATTCCTCACTCTCTGTCTTTGGTCAGTTATGCCACGAAAACGTTTCCCTGTTAGGGGAGCCTTCCAAAGTTGCGACTGTGCCCGAACGCGTCGGGGCGCAGAGCAGGATATGAGAACAAAGGAGGCGCCTTTTGGCGCCCATTTGCGCCTTTTGGCGTCGGCTACGAGAGGACTCCAGTTGGTTTCCAGCTCATTAAAATCTGGCTATTGTTTGGAGTCTCTTTGTTACGAGATAAGCCCACCGAGGCGTGTCCCGGTGAAGCACTTGACATTTGTGAATGGGAGCTTAAACCTTGAAAAGCTTCTGCGCCCTTTTGCGCCCGGTCCGGCGCATAAGTTATTCATGTATAATGCCCGCTTGTGTGTCCCTCTCGTCTTGCGAGATTTGACTCTTGCTACTGATTTGTTCTAATATTATTTTACGTACATGACATTGGTTACAATTTTTGTTCTGATTGTTTATTTCCCTCTCGACATCGGAGTTCTGTAGGCGTTAACGTTTGCATGATTGTTCATTATTTCATCTCCTCCTGTTCTGTTCATGATTGTGTTAAATATCTCAATTTTAATACAAATAGATTTGTTCACGAAAAAGATTTTTTTTTTTTAAACTTACCCTACTCTTTCTGACATTGTTTTCTCATGCATGTTTTGACATTTGATTTGTTTCATATTACATTAAATGTGTGTATATTTCCTTTTTATAGCGATGTTATCGCATGTTTCGGTTTTCTTGTTTTGTTTTCTTTAATTTTTGTTGTATCTTGTAAACGATCCTGTCGTATGATCATTATAAATCATAATTCATAATTATATCATCAACCTATTATTTTAATACAGGTCCTTTAAATCTTCGTAATATTAGAGAACGTATTTCAAAATCCGTGATGTTGAAAATGATCGGGCATATCGCAAAACTCCCAGGGAGATTACCAATTGCAAATCAACAAAGTAAATTATACCTAAATCGTAAGAATAGAGCATGCATTACAAAGGAAGAATTAGTTTATCATTCTGCTCCAAAGAAACTTTATCGAATATTTCTTTGCGAAGAAGGGGGGGGGGGGTTGAGGGGTTGCAACCGCGGCCAGTTTTAGATCTAGGTCATTGTTGTGAAGAATTAAAATACGTATGTATTGTGCTGAATTGGGGCCACGTGGTATCGAAAAAGCGAAGTGCGTTCTAGAACAAATACAGGCCATGACAATTCGTTGAATTGATTCTCGTAACATTGTTACAGAACTGTCTCGCTGTTTAAATAAGGATCCATGTGTTGGTATCAAGTAGAAGACGGAATTTATAATAATTGCGTTATTTTGGGCCATTTTTTTGTTGTTTTGTGGGGGGGGGGGGGGCTAGCCCTTATTTCTTGTTCTACTGGGTCATCAAGAAACACAAATAGTGTTGAAATTTTCCGCAATCCCTTTAGCGCCGAGGGTAGAAAAGCCTATTCAAACTCAGCTGGACAATAGCATTAATGTAATGTTGGTCGAACAATCAGGGAGAAATACTGAAATATTGAAAAGCGTTCTGTCATCAGATCAAAATAGGTCATAATATCATCAATCTGTTCTTTCACATGCAAGATCGATTTAAAAAATAGAAACGTAGGTTCTCTAAATCATCGCAATATCAGCTATTGTATTTCAAAACCCGTGATTTAAAAATGATACTTATAATCAAATGCATTGTAAGATTCTTCTTGAAATCAAGATTATAGGGCGTTTATAAATATGTCATACGAAACAAACAAACATCTGCAAATTAAAGATATTACAAAAATGATACCCGTATTGTCGGGAGCCTGCATCATCAAAACGTTTTGGTTTAGATGGAAGACGCTCTTATTCGAAATGCACTCACCAAAATTCTGCTCGAATCATAAGGAACACTGTCTCCCTGCATAATTAATTTTACGAAAAATGAATATCTGTATCATCGGGGAAATCGATATACTCTACCAGATTATCATTTTATCGTTTTATTATGGAATGTTAGTTTGATTAAAGGAGAGACAAAATAGCATAATAATAAATAAATACAGTACAAACTATATACCGATGCGCCCAACTTTATCTCTCTCTCTCTCTCTCTCTCTGTCTGTCTGTCTTTCCCTCCCTGTCTCTCTTTCTTATTTCGTTCTTCTTCTTTCTCCGCATTTTTTCTTTTTTATTCTCACTCTTATTCCCCCTTCTTCTTTTTCTTCTTCTTCTTCTTCTTCTTCTTCTTCTTCTTCTTCTTCTTCTTCTCCCTCTTCTCCTTCTTCATCTCTTTTTATTTAGAAATACGTATTTTAAAATACACAATTTATAAAAAGTAAAAGATTTGTATGTAAATCTCTGTTGCATCAAATTAATATGAAATAGTTTATCAGCCTACATTGACGGTTATAATATATGTCGGACATTATACTTTAGCGAAAAGATATAAACGTGATAAAATGAAACTAAAGAAGAATCCAAAACGGGGGCGGGGGCCGGGGGGGGGGGGGTGGGGGTGAAAGGAGAGACACCATATGAAAAACTTTCGTTCATCTGCTCCGCACGCATCGCACCGTGAGCTACAACACGTGAAATGCCATACCATTTCTTACCCGTCCTTGTTTTATGTTCATGTTATGAACAAGACCCATTCTCCCTATTTTGTCATAATGGACGCACCCAGCGATCTGTGTTACGCGCCAGTGCACACTGCGGGACTTGGTGCGAAGCTCTGTGCAGAGTTGACCGAGCCGGTGAGCAATCCATTTTATGAACGAATTCGCCACAAAGTTTTCCATATGAATAGCATAACTAGCAGGACCCGTGGAAAATCCACGGGATTCTAGGGGAGGTCCGGGGGTGGGGGGTTAAATAGAGGCCTATGTGCTATCGAAAATAAAATTAGATTGTTTTTTTTATAGTCAATTTGTATACTACACGCTGTGTGACCTTGAATGGCGCACCGTAAAACAAACTGTCAGGTATGATCTTGCATAATTACGATTTATTTGCGTTATTATTGTTGTGATTTTAATGTAGTTTTCGTGTAAAGACTAAAAAGGCAGAAGCTTGGATTATGATTATATGTTGGCATTGTTCACCAGATTTGTATAATTATTTTCAAAGTAAAGATTTTACGCGAACAATCTGACGGTTTATGCCAATATGTAGCAGTCAGCTGCATGCAGTGCACAAATTGACTCGACTGTGTGTGTGTGACTGTGAGCGTAGAATCCAGTGAACAATTTTTTTTTTTTCGGGTGCTCGATCTATATCAAATTTTGGGGAAATTTTCGGGGGTTACTTTTTCAACTTTCGGGTTTTTTTTTTCTTGGGCTAATTTTTCATTAATTCATTTAAGGATAGTTTGTTTAGTTTGGTAGCGTAGTGTTACGTAAAAAAGGCGTACTTTCTGCGTCAAGTTTCTTCGCCGAAAGTACGCGAATTGTTTAAAACATATTAAATTGCCTAAAATCCCTGAGCCTTCGGGGGTTCGGTTCAGCCCTTTGAAACCGTGGACACCACGCCTGCAAAGCGAATTGTTTAAAACATATTAAATTGCCTAAAACCCCTGAGCCTTCAGGGGTTCGGTTCAGCCCTTTGAACCCGTGGACACCACGCCTGCACTCAACTCGCTTTGGGCTACTTGAACCCCCCCCCCCCCATACTGTGAAAACGTTTTAATGCATTGATTTTATGCAAGAACTGTATCATAGTAAAAGTATTATCATGTTTTTAAACCACCATGACGACCGTCCAATTTTCTTGTGAAAACGTTACTTTGAAAAATGATTTGATTTTATGCAAGAACTGCATCATAGTAAAAGTATTATCATGTTTTTAAACGACCATGACGACCGTCCGATTTTCTTGTGAAAACTTTACTTTGAAAAATGATTATCGAAATTCAGTATACAACTATGCATGGTTAGAATAATCACAATCTAAGCTAAGTTTTCATACCTGTATTCACGAAACTATATTGAAATCGGGGCAATAATAGCAATTTCAGAGTGTTGTTTACTCTCCTCACACCATGTACCATGTGCACAGGCCTAGCTTCTCCGGTCACCGCTACTCCAGGCTCACACACTCAGCTCCGAAATCACCGGCGATCGACAGCAGCGCTCAGCTGCAGTGCAGTGGCAATACACCACACGTGTGTCCGTGTGGACTCAAGGCGTACTATCACAGATCTATTTGCGCTATTATTGTTGTGATTTCGATGTAGTTTTCATGAAAAGACCAATAAAACAGAAGCTTGGACTATGATTGTGTTGTCATAGATCACAGAATTTGTATAATTATTTTCAGAGTAAAGATTTTACGCGAAAATAGGTCCATGGTTTGTGCCAGTTGTAGCAATCGCCTCGACTCGAATCGACTGTGTGCATGTGTGTGACCTGAGCGTGTAATACACGTACACTGCACTATGGGCGCCTGGTCTACAAAGAATATCCTGTTGTAAGATGCCTTACTCGAGGAACGCCCGCACCCGTTGCAATAAGATTTGCTACACCCGTTGACGCGAGTGGATTCTCGTTTATCGTGCCTCTCTTTGTCTCTCTTTGATAATTAGACAGAGGGCGGGTGCACGCCTTGCTGACTCGCTCTCACGGGTTCGTCGCATTCTTTCAATCCACCACGCCCGCCGTGCTCCCGTCCGCCCGTCCTCCCCGGCACCCCGAAACCGCGTTTAACGGCATGGACGTCGATCGCGGGGTCGACGTGGCACGCGGGTTACGGGAGACAGGCCTCGTGTAATTGTGCCGCCCTCCCCGCGCCACGGCGGAGGCGCGCGCGGTCGGGGAAAGACGTTTTTGAGGAACCGTTTTGTACCCGTTTGGACCCCCCGCGGCGATTTTGCGTATTAATAGTATAGACTAGCAGGACCCGTGGAAAATCCACGGGATTCTAGGGGAGGGCCGGGTTTTTATTTAGACAATTTTTATAATATGCTGTTTGACCCCCGGCCCCCCACTCAGTGTTATTTAGGGTACGCATATGCTCGTTCCCTCTTTTTGCACCCCCTATCTGAGGACTGCCAACATTTCTGAACCCCCCTTTCGCGGGCTTTTCCTGCCTTGGAGACCCCCCTAAATTTGGAAAAATGCTCAATGTACCCCCCTAAATTCGGAATAATTTCTCAGGAGTCCAAAGAGAAGAGAGAAAAAACGAAAAAACACCCCCTTTTTAAAGAAATCTCCGAGGGAAAAGTCAAATACACCCCTTTTTTCACAATTCTCGGGCCGGACTTTGTCGCACGAAAAGTACCCCTTTACCGGACATGCGGTCATTCCGACCCCGGAGTGAGGGGGCCGGGGTTTGACCATGAATGGCGCACCATAACAAAAACTATGCCAGGTAGGATCTTGATAAGTACGATTTATTTGCAATTATTATTGTTGTGATTTCAATGTAGTTTTTATGAAAAGAGTACAAAAGCTTGGATTATGATTATGTTGGCATTGTTCACAAAATTTGTTTAATAATTTTTAAAGTAAAGATTTTACGCGAAAAATCGGACGGTTTGTGCCAATATGTAGCAGCCAGCTGCATGCAGTGCACAGATTGACTCGACTGTGTGTGTGACTGTGAGCGTAGAATCCAGTGAATTTTTTTTTTCGGGGGCTCGATCTATATCAAATTTTCGGGGGCTACTTTTTCAACTTTCGGGGGCTCTTCTTTCTTGGGCTAATTTTTCATTAATCCATTTAAGGATATAGTTTGTTTAGTTTAGTAGCGTGGTGTTACGTAAAGTTAAGTTACGTCAAGTTTCTACGCCGAAAGTACGCGAAATTTTTAAAACATATTAAATTGTTTGCGTCCCTCAGGGTTTAGTAACGTAGAACAGCGTACTCTCAGCGTAGTTGGTACGCAACTCTACTATGGACCCCACGCCAATAAGTGACCTGCCAGTGTCACAAATGTATTAAAAATATGCTCATCAGACCGAGAGACCGTAATTAAATGCCTAAAACCCCTGAGCTTTCGGGGGTTCAGCCCGTTGAACCCTGTGGACACAACACATGCACTCAAGTCGCTTTGAGCTACCTGATCCCCCCCCCACACACACACTTTGAAAAACGTTTTAATGCATTGATTTGATGCAGAAGTGTATCATAGTAAAAGTATTATTGTCCATCAGTATCATTTTTTTAAACGACCGGCTGATTTTCTTGTGAAAACTTTACTTTGAAAATTGATTATCGAAATTCAGTATACAACTATACATGGCCAGAATAATCACAATCTAAGCTCAGGTTGCATACCTCTATGAGTCTATTCACGGAAGTATATTGAAATCGGGGCAATAATAGCAATTTCAAAGTGTTGTTTAGCTTCGACTCTCCTCACACCATGCAGGCCTAGCTACTCCATGTTCACACACTCAGTCACAGCACCGGCCACAGCACCGGCCACAGCACCGGCCACAGCAGCGCTCAGCTGCAGTGGCAAAACGTGTGTGGATTCAATGCAGTTTGCAACTTTCAGTCACGTGAAAACTTTACTTTGAAGAATGATTATCCAAATTCAATAAACATGGACAGATTAATACCAAAGTAACCCTGCTTGCATACCTCTATTCACGTAAACTATATACAAATTACGGCAATTATCATAGAATCAGAGTCGAACCGCCTGAGCTGTGTGTGTGACGGTGAGTGTAGAATCATCGCAAACATTATACACGTACGTTCGTACACACAGCAGGTCCGCCTGGCCTACAAAGCATATCCTATAGAAAGACGCATAACACGGGTCAGCTCAACCCGTTGAGCGTACATATTGGCTACATCCCATCGCCCGGGTGAGTCGTCTGTTAATGTGTATTTCTCTTACATGAAAGCGAATCCTATAGCAAGAGGTCTTACTCGGGATACGCCGCAGCCTTTTACAATGAGACTTGCTACACCCGTTGACGCGAGTGGATTCTCGTCCATCGTGTGTCTCTTTGTCTCTCTTTGATTAGACATGCAGAGGGAGGGTGCACGCCTTGCCGACTCGCTCTCGCGGGTTCGTCGCCTCCTTGCAATCCACCACGCCCGCCGTGCTCTCGTCCGCCCGTCCTCCCCGGCACCCCGAAACCGCGTTTAACGGCATGGACGTCGATCGCGGGGTCGAGGTGGCACGCGGGTTACGGGAGACAGGCCTCGTGGAATTGTGCCACCGTCCCCGCGCCACGGCGGAGGCGGGCGGGGTCGGGGAAAGACGTTTTTGAGGAACCGTTTTGTACCCGTCTGGACCCCCCGCGGCGATTTTGCGTATTAGTAATATAGATAATAAATAAATACAGAACAGACTATACGATGCACTCAACTTTCTCTCTCTCTCTATCTATATATATATATACATCTCTCTGTCTATCTGTCTGTCTTTCTCTCTCTGTCTCTCTCTCTCTCTCTCGCTCTCTAAACAGATGATATAGGGAAAACGAAGTAGTTTGTAAGTATTGCTTGGAGAGCAAAATAATTAGTCTGTTTTATTTACTAATGTAAAGCGCTTTGAGCATGTTTATGTCAAGGTGCTATATAAATATCAATGTGTATGAATATATTGTCAAATTTTGACAATTATAGTTTGTAAATATATGTATTGACTAAGTATATAAGAACGACACAGAAATGCTGGGAGTATTTGGGACCTACATAGAATATGCGAAACTGAGCTATGTCTTTGTCTTTGGCCCATGATCCCGCAGCTATTCAAGTTACGTAAGAGGAACAATGAACGTTGCGGAGGGTACAAGTCGTTGTCGTGGTTATAAACTCCAAAGAGCGGAAGTAAGGTAAGGGTATAATTGAATGACAATGAACTGACTACATCTATAACCCTGTTTTTGTTGTTTTGGGGGAAGGGAAGGGTCTTGTTATTTTTGCAGTTGTCGTTGCTGTTTTTTTAATTTGTTTTATGGGACCACGTTCCGACATACTCATAAATAAAAATCATATTACGTAAAGCCAGACTTTACCCTATCTGAAACAATCATTCAAAGGCAACAATCATGCAAGATGGTCGTTTTTTCTCTCTTTTTATGTGTGTGTGTGTCTCCCTCTCCCTCTCTCTCTCTCTCTCGCTCGGTCGTTTTCTCTGTCTGTCCAGGGCTTCACATATCCCTGGTCTGTCTGTCTCTCCGTCTTTCTGCCAATGTTGTTCCGCCATTTGCTTGTTTGCCGGCACAATTCCTTCTTTGAGATAAATTATTATAACCTAATAACGATGTACACAATTTATTATACCGTATGTTTATTATAGGGAGCGAAATAGAAAACGAGCGGCTGATAATGTCGAAATGCGAGGAATATTACTGTACAATAATTATACAAAGTAAAACTTTTGAATGAAAATCTCTGTTGCATCAAATTGATATAAAAAATGTTTATTATGCTATATTGACAATACTTTTATGCTTCGGACATTAGTCTTCAGCGAAAAGATATATATATATATAAAAAAAGGACAAACTAAAGGGTAAACAAAATCGGAGCTTGAGGGGGGGGGGAGGGGGGAGGGGGGTGATCGGAGAAACAAATATCATATAAATAAATACAGTACGGACTACGTCCGACTTCTTCTTTTTGAATTTTACTTTAAAATCTTTAGGAATTTTTAACGTTTTGAATATTGGATAGGTATTTTCTTTTTGGAACTGACTTTTAACACGCGTGTCTATGGATTTTTTTACCCTTTGACTTTCTGTCTATACTTTGTGTGACTTTCTGAGGAATGTTCACAACGCCGTTGTAGGTTGGATCAATATCTATTGTTCGATCAACTAAATAAAGGAACGTGTATTGACCACAGAACTCTTAAATACTGAAGTATTTAAGAGTTCTGTGGTATTGACCCATGCTGTAATTGTCGTATGATCATTATAAATCATCATGATAATTATATCATCAATCTGTTATTTCAATACATAAGTCCTTTAAATCTTCGTAGAATTAGAAAACGTATTTTAAATCCGTGATGTTGAAAAATGATACTTAATCAAGAACGTCGTATAGTTTCTCCTTGAAATTAATTTAAAGAGCGTTTTATATGTCTTACGATTTTGTATATGCAAATGATATCCGTATTGTCGGGACATCATCAATATGTCGGAAAGACGCTCATTTTCAGCATGTTGTTTCCTTGCAAAACACTAATGTTACAAACAAAATTAAATACACTGTACCCGTATCATCGGGATATCGCAAAACTCCCAGGGAGATTACCAATTGCAAATCAACAAAGTAAATTATGCCTAAATCGTAAGAATACAGCATGCATTAAAAAAGAAGAGCGTCCCGCTGAAACCAGACCAGGAAATGATGTTTAAAATTTCACCTCGAACATCTCAAGAAGAAATTAGTCTAAGGCATTCTGTTCCAACGAAATGTTAGCGAATATTTCTTTGCGAAGAAGGGGGGGGGGGGGGGGTTGAGGGGTTGCAACCGCGGCCAGTTTTAGATCTAGGTCATTGTTGTGAATAATTAAAATACGTATATATTGTGCTGAATTGGGGCCACGTGGTATCGAAAAAGTGAAGTGCGCTCTAGAACAAATACGTACAGGCCATGACAATTCGTTGAATTGCTTCTCGTAACATACTGTCTCGCTATTTAAATAAGGATCCATGTGTTGGTATCCGAGTAGAAGACGGAATTTATGATGATTGCGTTATTTTGGGCCTTTTTTTTTGGGGGGGGGGGGGGCTAGCCCTTATTCTTCTTGTTCTACTGGGTCATCAAGAAACACAAATAGTGTTGAAATTTTCCGCAATCCCTTTGCGCCGAGGGTAGAAAAGCCTATACAAACTCAGCTGGACAATAGCAATGTAATGTTGGTCGAACAATCAGGGAGAAATACTGAAATATTGAAAAGCGTTCTGTCATCAGATCAATATAGGTCATAATATCATCAATCTGTTCTTTCACATGCAAGATTGATTTAAAAAATAGAAACGTAGGTTCTCTTAATCATCGCAATATCGCTATATACCGATGCGCCCAAATTTCTTTCTCTCTGTTTGTCCGTCTGTCTTTCTCTCCCTGTCTCTCTTTCTTATTTCGTTCTTCTTCTTCCTCCGCATTTTTTCTTCTCACTCTTATTCCCCCTTCTTCTTTTTCTTCTTCTTCTTCTTTTTCTTCTTCTTCTTCTTCTTCTTCTCCCTCTTCTTCGTCTTCATCTCTTTTTATTTAGATACTCAATTTTATGAGAAAAATACACAATTTAAGTAAAAGTAAAAGATTTGTATGTAAATCTCTGTTGCATCAATTTTTTTTTTGTATAATGTTTTCTATTCCTCCATTTCTTGTACCGTGTACCATGACGCAAACGGCCCGTCTTCCCTGCTTACTCGGGTTTCAGGACATCACTTTCACAGGGTGAATTTGAGGATTGAGTCCTTTCCTTTGCCTCTTCTCCAAGTAAATCCAATTATCTCTAATCCTCTTAACTAGCGAGGGACAATTAGCTATTATGTAATCACCTTGACTGCAATGCCTTTAATCACAAAAGGGTCGAGTGTGCCAGATTAACTGCATTTATCTGTGTGTGTGTGTACTAGAACTTAAGTGTTGTACTTCCCCTACCTCCAGTGTTCGGAGGTCGGCGGCGGAGCGCATAGAAGTGGGTATTGCGTGTGGGTGCTGAGAAACTGCTCAGTACTTCAGTATCTATTTTCATTTTCCTTTTTTTTTTTTAATATGAAAACACATGAAAAACGAACTGTTAAAATTATCTTTTTTTGAATAAAAAGAAAACAAAATACATAAATGCCAGCTGCCATCTTGCAAAATAAGCCCGACTCGCTGGACGTCGGGTAAAAAATAATGTAACCAGCGGCCATTTTTATGATCGCTTTTATTAATTAGAAACTGGCCTAATACAAATTCATCAAAGATTAAACGTTCTGATCTAAAAACAATAATTATCGGCAAGGTTTTGTTGTCCTGACGGATATCTAAAAACAAAAATTATCGGCAAGGTTTTGTTGTCCCGACGGAGATCTAAACACAATAATTATCGGCAAGGTTTTGTTTAGTACTAGGGAACGAAATAAAGAAAGAGCGGCTGATAATGTCGAAACGAGAAGAATATTACTGTACAATACTTATAAAAAGTATTAAAAAAATTGAATGTAAATCTCTGTTGCATCGAAATAATGGCGGTAACTCTAGACAAATAATTGAAACAAATGAAAACAAGATATGCAAATGTATTAAACAATTTTAATATGTACAACTGAATACAAATAAATACGACTGTGTACAAATCTATTACTTTTATCCTCATTAAACTGTGTTAACGAGGAACACGTCATGTTCACATTGGGTGTTATATCGCCTACGGATTTAAGTTACATGTAATACATGTAACTTTTACAATCACTTTGTTATTATAAAACAATGACAAAAGACGGCTCTTTGAGCAGCTAATAGTTGTTGCGCCCATTGTTCCGCTCATAGGCGGCTAGTACCTTTAATCACAAAAGCACCCTGCACCCCTACCCACACACACATACATAATCACCATACTCGTAATATACTATTGTAAACAATCATTTGTGGAAGTAAAATAAAGATGTTTACGCTTAGTGTTTGGAGGTCACACTATGTACTGGATAGTCATAACCGTGTACAAAATCAATGTTAAGAGTTAGCTCATTTTGCATTTTCACTTTATTACTAGGCCAAATTACATCCTATGAAAGGGATTTAGTAACATTACTTTGTGGACATATCGGATCATACCAATACATATTTTATTAATCACCCATCACTTTTTGCAATTGTCAACAAAGTTACTAATTCCCTTTAAAGGTAAAGACCAGTAATGGTCATGCGATTGCATTGTGAAAGAAACGTTGTGGAATCGATCAGAAAAGGTTGATCATCTAGCATCTAGCATCTGCAAGGTTCTGGAATCATCAAAATGATAAGAAATTTGGCCCATTCTTCGTAAAGTTAGAAGCACTATACACAGAAAGATGTATATGGGACTACCCTATATCTCTCACAGTCCATGAGAGAAACAAATTTACCAAATATATGAATTAGTAGGCGGTTTCCCGGCAAATTTGTTATCATCATGTATTAGTCAAAACATATTCTTTCACATGATTGGTAATGAGAGCTTCCATTTCATTTTTTGGAATTGGGGCGTTACCAATACTGGTCTTTACCTTTAACTTGGATTTTCTCACATTATCTTATCAGTGGGCATATTATCTCACAAATTTACTTGACCCCTTCGAAAGGGCGTTTTTCCATTGTCATTGCTGATTTGCAGAAAATGCGTTCGAAGAGGGCTGCGCTCAGATTTGTGAATATATCGTTGCGTTTAGATCTATTTATTTGTCCATTAAACATATAGTATTGAACTTGTTCTATTCTTATCGATGTTAGTTATTCTATAGCTTTACATAATTATGGGAGGTTTTTCATAATTATTAATGACATCCTATATAATGAAGTATTTATTATTAAACACGTATTCGGACTCCTTTTTGCGCAATTTGTCAAGAATTCTGAAAACGTTTACATTTGCACGTTAAAAGAAGTAGACGCGTCAACAGCGCTGTTGTAATTTAATGGGCTCGTCATGCACTCACAAGCATTGGGCACTACGGCATGATAACATGATTTGCAGAAAATGCGTTCGAAGAGGGCTGCGCTCAGATTTGTGAATATATCGTTGCGTTTAGATCTATTTATTTGTCCATTAAACATATAGTATTCCCTCTTCTTCTTCTTCATCTCTTTTTATTTAGAAATACATATTTTAAAATACACAATTTATAAAAAGTAAAAGATTTGTATGTAAATCTCTGTTGCATCAAATTAATATAAAATAGTTTATCAGCCTACATTGACGGTTATAATATATGTCGGACATTATACTTTAGCGAAAAGATATAAACGTGATAAAATTAAACTAAAGAAGAATCCAGAACGGGGGCGGGCCGGGGGGGGGGGGGGGTGAAAGGAGTGACACAATAGCATAATAATAAATAAATACAGTACAGACTACGGATGCACTCAACTTTCTCTCTCTTTCTATCTATACATATCTCTGTCTATCTGTCTGTCTTTCTCTCTCTGTCTCTCTCTCTCTCTCTCTCTCTCTCGCTCTCTAAACAGATGATATAGGGAAAACGAAATAGTTTGTAAGTATTGCTTGGAGAGCAAAATAATTAGTCTGTTTTATTTACTAATGTAAAGCGCTTTGATCATGGTTTATGTCAAGGTGCTATATAAATATCAATGTGTATGAATATATTTTCAAATTTTGACAATTATAGTTTGTAAATATATGTATTGACAAAGTACATAAGAACGACACAAAAATGCTGGGAGTATTTTGGACCTACATAGAATATGCGAAACTGAGCTATGTCTTTGGCCCATGATCCCACAGCTATTAAAGTTACGTAAGAGGAACAATGAACGTTGCGGAGGGTACAAGTCGTTGTCGTGGTTATAAACTCCAAAGAGCGGAAGTGAGGTAAGGGTATCTATAACCCTGTTTTTGTTGTTTTTTTGGGGGGGGCGGGAAGGGTCTTGTTATTCTTGCAGTTGTCGTTGCTGTTTTTTTTTAATTTTTTTAATGCGACCACGTTCCGACATACTCATAAATAAAAATCATATTACGTAAAGCCAGACTTTACCCTATCTGAAACAATCATTCAAAGGCAACAATCATGCAAGATGATTGTTTTTTCTCTCTTTCTATGTGTGTGCATGTGTGTGTCTCCCATTCACACTCTCTCTCTCTCTCTCTCTCTCTCTCGCTCGGTCGTTTTCTCTGTCTGTCTGTCTCTCCGTCTTTCTGCCAATGTTGTTCCGCCATTTGCTTGTTTGCCGGCACAATTCCTTCTTTGAGATAAATTATTATAACATAATAATGATGTACACAATTTATTATACCGTTTGTTTATTATAGGGAGCGAAATAGAAAACGAGCGTCTGATAATGTCGAAATGCGAAGAATATTAATGTACAATAATTATACAAAGTAAAACTTTTGAATGAAAATCTCTGTTGCATCAAATTGATATAAAAAATGTTTATTATGCTATATTGACAATACTGTTATGCGTCGGACATTAGTCTTCAGCGAAAAGATATCTATATATAAAAAAGGACAAACTAAAGGGGAAACAAAATCGGAGCTGGGGGGGGGGGTGATCGGAGAGACAAATATCATATAAATAAATACAGTACGGACTACCGTGACGTCCAATTGAGTCTATCTCTCCCGCCACCTCTCTCCCTCTCTCTCTCTCTCTCTCTCTCTCTCTCTCTTTCCCTCTCCCTGTCTGTCTCTCTGTCTATCTGGCAATGTCGTTTTCCATCTTCATTTTTGTTTAATAATGTTTCTATTCCTTCATTTGCTTGTACCGTGTACGCCGACAACATCTCTTCCTTGAGATGAATTATTATAACATAATTATCCCTCAGTGATGTACACATCATACCTTATATTTATTATAGGAAAATCCTGCGTACGCCACTGGATATGACATGAACTTGTATACAGATTGCAAAGCCGATTATACGCGGCCAATTTTACTATACTTTTTTTGCGAAAATTTGTCAAATTAGAAAGAGTATACAATTTTTGTTAATGATAGAATTAACGTAACTTGATCAAAAACGGTTCAGAAACAGCTGAAATATCAAAAAATACATCCGTTCAGATTTTCATCGATTCATATCTATACTAACTTGGGGGAGGGTATGGAAGAGTGTTTAAAAAGGTCACTTTAGAATTATTGTTATTATTACCATTAGTATTGTTATAATGCATTTTATAAAGATTTCCTTTACTGATCATGACGCACCGTGAGTTCATTGATTACCAAAACAATGTCAAACTCTCCCGTCTGACTATTGCAAAGAACGGCATGAGAAGAAAAGACACGACGCAAAAAGAATACATAGAGTTTTATTTTAATACGATATGGGTTGTTTATTAGAACCAAGTCAAGAGAGGAGAAGAAAAAAAAAGGATTTGACTGACAAAATATAAGTGCTTCCAAGCTCAGGCTGTGGCAATGTGCTACAAGTAGCGTGAATAATGACGGGAGAGAATGATAATTCCTTTGTCCATTACGACGCTAGGATAATATCGCGACGTGGAAATTATACAAATATGTTGATAATCATTCGAATTACAAACATACACAACCGTCCCAAACAGTCATCAGTTTTCCGACTATAACCGCATACATGTATTCATTCACTCATTTTTCTTTTACTTTTTCTTGTTGGGGACAATCAAGCTCGCAATTAAACAACCATTCATCGTACATAGTCATCTTTATTTCACATTCCATACAGTCGTCACAAATTTTAAAAGGAGGCGTATTAAACCAACAACAGAAAAAAAATATCATAATTTATTCTGATCAAGATGAACGAGTGTGTTGATTGCCCCCCAAAACAAAAACGCTCCCACTAGACAAGTTCAGGCTGTGCTGTAGCAATGTACATCGCAAAGCTTCCACAATAATAGGAAAGATAATACCCCCGCCCGTTGCGACGCAGAACGGCGCGAGAAGAATAGATCGCAAAGCGAGAAGAATACATCAAGTTTTTACAAACAATGGGATGTTTATTAGTACGAGAACAGGAAGAGGGAAAGGCAGGCTTTGGCTGACAAATACTTTCTGTATAGCAAGTTTAAGCTGTACCGTTGTGCATCGCGCATCACGAGCGAGAACAATGGCGGGAGAGATAATCTTCCATCGTCTGGTAGGGCGCAAAAGGGCGCAAGAAGAATAGAGCGGGTTTATACCAACAATAGACAGTTTCTTTTCATATGCAAGAATTAGGTGAGGGTAACTGTCACACCCCTTTGCGCCCCTTTGCGCCCCTTTGCGTTTCTTGAGGCGCAACCTTTCTATTCATGGCGCCCCGACGCGTTCGGGCACAGTCGCAACTTTGGAAGGCTCCCCTTATAAACTAACGTATATATTTATCTTTTTTTTTTGTTAAACTCCTGCAAACGTACACCACCAAACCTGACTGTAAAACTCGAATACCAAAATAACCGCTAAAGGTACAACTACTGAAGAAGGTAAGCATGGCTGCAGAGTGTAATAACCACAGTCTCTAAAAGGAGCCCGACAACAAACTGATCAAAATATTACATTAAACCAAATGGAAAATAATCGGTTTGGCAGTGTGGTGTATAACCTATTAAGTTGATAATTATATTCGTTTCCATAAGACCAGACTTTTTGTGTTTTTTTCATTCAAAACGATCTTATCAATTACAGGAACAGATTAGCATTGGCGCGAGTTCCCCTAGATTCTATACATAATTCCAATATAATAATATCACGGGAATGAGAATTAAACAAAGCAACATAAAGAGCTGGAAACGTCAAATTCCTATGATTACAACGAAATATCTATATATAACATAGGAAAGGGGTAATCATCATTTACTCATTACAGTATTGATTCACTTCGTCAAACGCATTTACATACGTGTCTTATATCCCCTCTATAAACTCCGCAGGCAAGAGAGATGCATATGCTATTATCTTTTTATTTAGTGCATCTTTAATCATCTAAATACTTTTGTAAAAATATTGTACAATTCAGCCTCCTGGGCTGCGATCGATGAATAATCTGGATAAATTACCCACTATTTCTGGAGATGTGTGGTTTCCTAAATTAGCGATTATAAAATATAGAGATGTGTGGTTTCCTAAATTAAACATTATTTATAGAGATGTGTGGTTTCCTAAATGAGCCATATTGTTTCTCCTTTTTCGCTTTTACACTTGGAAACTTGGCGAGCTAAGTATTGGGGATAAGCAATTGCGAAAGACTGAATTTGCATTCCTAGTAGGCCTCATACGTATAATTGATGTACTCTGAAGTTTTGTAATGATCAGAAACACAGAAATGGGTATATCGGACAACACACACATGGGAAATGAAAGTTGGTCTAAGATTGTTTGTTGTTTCTCATTGTAGGCCTGTTTTTTTTTAAAAAGGAGGTATTGACAGAGGATTTGTTTTTGTGGGGGGAGGGATATATGGGATGACGATTGATATTAATATTCCCTTGGTAGATTTTGTCATATCTTAATATTGATAATTTGCAATCTATAATTTCATTTATTATCTTATGCAGTATGTGTTGAGAAGTATGTCAATTACTGCGTGTGGTACGGATGGATTAATCAGAATTCCGGTCTTGAAAGTGAGCAAGAAGGAGATGAAGTAGAGCTACTTGAAGATGCTCAGCACGTCCCCGGATTCCCTGCTGATTGTGCTCTCCCCAAAGACGTGGAATGTCGAACGGCTGATACGCACATCTTCTCCAATGAGACTGATGATGATGTGACATGCGACAAGAGTACAGGTCTCCTATGTAGGAACCGTCCTAATATGCCTCGTTGCCATGATTACGAAGTCAGGTACTTGTGTTGTGGTCGACACTACACAGTAACCTGTAGTACACCAGGTACAACACCGGGTACAACACCAGGAACTACACCAGGAACTACACCAGGTACAACACCAGGCACAACGACCGAAACTACAGTACCACACACATATCCAACTACGACACCCGAAACAACACCAGGCACCACACCAGGCACTACACCAGGTACTACAACAGGCACTACACCACATGTTCACACACCTTCAACATCACCACGAACTACACCAGGTACAACACCGGGTACAACACCTGAAACAACACCAGGTTAGGTCAAGTCTTGTTTGCGGTTTGTAGCTAGATACCCTATTGCATTTCTAAAGATTTGGGTTCTTTAGACGTCATTTTGTTATTGCCTCTTTAAGCTGCTTGGAAAATTTGTCACATCTCATATAAGGCTTTTCTAATGCCAATCAGCAACTGATTACCAAATAAATTAGGCGAAGAATTATTGAATATAGATTTATGGTTCTATAGTATTGCAAATAACATTTAATTTTTCCTATTTGATTTTAAGAGTATTTTCTTAAAATGACAACAAGGACAAATTATACTTGTGTTTTTTGAACGAATTATTGTGAGAAAAGTACAATTACCGTGAGGCTGACTGATCACATATTGCACAGAAATGAACTAAGTATCAAATATTGCAGATATATTTTGTGTTGGATTCAGATATGTGTACCTCCGAAATTACTTGATTTGATTATGTTGGTAGAGCAAGAAAAAAAAGCATATAGGAAAAGACTTCAATATCTTCTCTATGCAAAAGTTATTCTTATCTATTCCTCACTCTCTGTCTTTGGTCAGTTATGCCACGAAAACGTTTCCCTGTTATAAACTAACGTATATATTTATCTTTTTTTTTTGTTAAACTCCTGCAAACGTACACCACCAAACCTGACTGTAAAACTCGAATACCAAAATAACCGCTAAAGGTACAACTACTGAAGAAGGTAAGCATGGCTGCAGAGTGTAATAACCACAGTCTCTAAAAGGAGCCCGACAACAAACTGATCAAAATATTACATTAAACCAAATGGAAAATAATCGGTTTGGCAGTGTGGTGTATAACCTATTAAGTTGATAATTATATTCGTTTCCATAAGACCAGACTTTGTTTGTCTTTTTTTCATTCAAAACGATCTTATCAATTACAGGAACAGATTAGCATTGGCGCGAGTTCCCCTAGATTCTATACATAATTCCAATATAATAATATCACGGGAATGAGAATTAAACAAAGCAACATAAAGAGCTGGAAACGTCAAATTCCTATGATTACAACGAAATATCTATATAGAACATAGGAAAGGGGTAATCATCATTTACTCATTACAGTATTGATTCACTTCGTCAAACGCATGTGCATACGTGTCTTATATCCCCTCTATAAACTCTGCAGGCAAGATAGATGCATATGCTATCATCTTTTTATTTAGTGCATCTTTAATCATGTAAATACTTTTGTAAAAATATTGTACAATTCAGCCTCCTGGGCTGCGATCGATGGATAATCTGGATAAATTACCCACTATTTATGGAGATGTGTGGTTTTCTTAATTAGCGATTATAAAATATGGAGATGTGTGGTTTCCTAAATTAACCATTATTTATGGAGATGTGTGGTTTCCTAAATGAGCCATATTGTTTCTGCTTTTTCGATTTTACACTTGGAAACTTGGCGAGCTAAGTAATGGGGATAAGCAATTGCGAAACACTAAATTTGCATTCCTAGTAGGCCTCATACGTATAATTGATGTACTCTGAAGTTTTGTAATGATCAGAAACACAGAAATGGGTATATCGGACAACACACACATGGGAAATGAAAGTTGGTATAAGAATGTTTGTTGTTTATCATTGTAGGCCTAGTTTTATTAAAAAAAGGAGGTATTGACAGAGGATTTTTTTTTCTTTTTTTTTTGGGGGGGGGGGAGGGATATATGGGATGACGATTGATATTAATATTCTCTTGGTAGATTTTGTCATATCTTAATATTGATAATTTGCAATCTATAATTTCATTTATTATCTTGTGCAGTATGTGTTGAGAAGTATGTCAATTACTGCGTGTGGTACGGATGGATTAACCAGAATTCCGGTCTTGAAAGTGAGCAAGAAGGAGATGAAGTAGAGCTACTTGAAGATGCTCAGCACGTCCCCGGATTCCCTGCTGATTGTGCTCTCCCCAAAGACGTGGAATGTCGAACGGCTGATACGCACATCTTCTCCAATGAGACTGATGATGATGTGACATGCGACAAGAGTACAGGTCTCATATGTAGGAACCGTCCTAATATGCCTCGTTGCCGTGATTACGAAGTCAGGTACTTGTGTTGTGGTCGACACTACACAGTAACCTGTAGTACACCAGGTACGACACCTGAAACAACACCAGGAACTACACCAGGAACAACACCGGGTACAACACCTGAAACAACACTAGGAACTACACCAGGTACATCACCAGGAACTACACCAGGTACAACACCGGGTACAACACCTGAAACAACACCAGGAACTACACCAGGTACAACACCGGGTACAACACCTGAAACAACACCAAGAACTACACTAGGAACAACACTGGGTACAACACCTGAAACAACACCAGGTACTACACCAGGCACAACACCAGGTTAGGTCAAGTTTTGTTTGCGGTTTAAAGTTAGACACCCGATTGTATGTTTAAGGATTTGGGTTCTCTAAACGTCATGTTTGTTGGCCTCTGTGAGCTGCTTTGAAAATTTGTTACACATGATACACGTCATCTCCAATGCCAAACAGCAACTGATAACCAAATAAATTAGGCGAAGAATTATTGAATATCTATTTATGGTTCTATAGTAATGCGAAAAATATTTAAATTGTCCTAATTGATTTTTACAGTATTTTCTTAAAATGACAACAAGGACAAATTATACTGGTGTTTTTTGAACGAATCATTGTGAGAAAAGTACAATTACCGTGAGGCTGACTGATCACATATTGCAGAGAAATGAACTAAGTATCAAATATTGCAGATATATTTTGTGTTGGATTTAGATATGTCTACCTCCGAAATTACTTGATTTGATTATGTTGGTAGAGCAAGAAAAAAAAAGCATATAGGAAAAGACTTCAATATCTTCTCTATGCAAAAGTTATTCTTATCTATTCCTCACTCTCTGGCTTTGGTCAGTTATGCCACGAATACGTTTCCCTGTTATAAATTAACGTATATATTTATCTTTTTTGTTTGTTAAACTCCTGCAAACGTACACCACCACACCTGACTGTAAAACTCGAATACCAAAATAACCGCTAAAGGTACAACTACTGAAGAAGGTAAGCATGGCTGCAGAGTGTAATAACCACAGTCTCTAAAAGGAGCCCGACAACAAACTGATCAAAATATTACATTAAACCAAATGGAAAATAATCGGTTTGGCAGTGTGGTGTATAACCTATTAAGTTGATAATTATATTCGTTTCCATAAGACCAGACTTTGTTTGTCTTTTTTTCATTCAAAACGATCTTATCAATTACAGGAACAGATTAGCATTGGCGCGAGTTCCCCTAGATTCTATACATAATTCCAATATAATAATATCACGGGAATGAGAATTAAACAAAGCAACATAAAGAGCTGGAAACGTCAAATTCCTATGATTACAACGAAATATCTATATAGAACATAGGAAAGGGGTAATCATCATTTACTCATTACAGTATTGATTCACTTCGTCAAACGCATGTGCATACGTGTCTTATATCCCCTCTATAAACTCTGCAGGCAAGATAGATGCATATGCTATCATCTTTTTATTTAGTGCATCTTTAATCATGTAAATACTTTTGTAAAAATATTGTACAATTCAGCCTCCTGGGCTGCGATCGATGGATAATCTGGATAAATTACCCACTATTTATGGAGATGTGTGGTTTCCTAAATTAGCGATTATAAAATATGGAGATGTGTGGTTTCCTAAATTAAACATTATTTATGGAGATGTGTGGTTTCCTAAATGAGCCATATTGTTTCTCCTCTTTCGCTTTTACACTTGGAAACTTGGCGAGCTAAGTATTGGGGATAAGCAATTGCGAAAGAAGGAATTTGCATTCCTAGTAGGCCTCATACGTATAATTGATGTACTCTGAAGTTTTGTAATGATCAGAAACACAGAAATGGGTATATCGGACAACACACACATGGGAAATGAAAGTTGGTCTATAAGATTGTTTGTTGTTTCTCATTGTAGGCCTAGTTTTTTTTTTAAAGGAGGTATTGACAGAGGATTTGTTTTTTTTTTGGGGGGGAGGGATATATGGGATGACGATTGATATTAATATTCCCTTGGTAGATTTTGTCATATCTTAATATTGATAATTTGCAATCTATAATTTCATTTATTATCTTGTGCAGTATGTGTTGAGAAGTATGTCAATTACTGCGTGTGGTACGGATGGATTAACCAGAATTCCGGTCTTGAAAGTGAGCAAGAAGGAGATGAAGTAGAGCTACTTGAAGATGCTAAGCACGTCCCAGGATTCCCTGCTGATTGTGCTCTTCCCAAAGACGTGGAATGTCGAACGGCTGATACGCACATCTTCTCCAATGAGACTGATGATGATGTGACATGCGACAAGAGTACAGGTCTCCTATGTAGGAACCGTCCTAATATGCCTCGTTGCCATGATTACGAAGTCAGGTACTTGTGTTGTGGTCGACACTACACAGTAACCTGTAGTACACCAGGTACGACACCTGAAACAACACCAGGAACTACACCAGGATCAACACCGGGGACAACACCAAAAACATCACCAGGAACTACACCGGGTACAACACCTGAAACAACACCAGGAACTACACCAGGTACAACACCGGGTACAACACCTGAGACAACATCAGACACTACACCAACCACTACACCATTTATAACACATTGGCACACACCTTCAACATCACCAGGAACTACACCAGGTACAACACCGGGTACAACACCTGAAACAACACCAGGTTAGGTCAAGTCTTGTTTGCGGTTTAAAGCTAGATACCCTATTGTATTTCCAAAGATTTGGGTTCTCTAGACGTCATTTTGTTATTGGCTCTTTAAGCTGCTTTGAAAATTTGTCACATCTAATATAAGTCTTCTCCAATGCAAATCAGCAACTGATTACCAAATAGATTAGGCGAAGAATTATTGAATATAGATTTATAGTTTAATATTAATGAGTATAACATTTAATTTTCCCAATTTGATGTTTAGAGTAATATATTTGCTTAAAATGACAACAAGGAAAACAAAATTATACTGATGTTCTTTGAGAGAATTATTGTAAGAAGAGAATCAATTACCGTGAGGCTGACTGATCACATATCGCAGAAAAAGAGACTAAGTATCAACTATTGCAGATATATTTTGTGATGGATTTAGATAGGTGTTACTTTGACATTACTTGATTTGATTATGTTGGTACAGCAACAAAAAAAGCTGGGCCTATAGTAAAAGACCTCATTATCTTCTCTATGCAAAAGTTATCTTTATCTCTCCCTTTCTCTCTCTGTCTTTGGTCTGTTGTACCACGAAAACGTTTCCCTGTTATAAATTAACGTATGTATTTATAATTTTTCTTTTAAACTCCCGCAAACGTACACCACCATCCCTGACTGTTCAACTCGAATACCAAAATAACCACGAAAGGTACAACTACTGAAGAAGGTAAGCATGACTGCATCGTATTACCGCGGTGAAAACAAGGAGCCCGACAACAAACCGATAAAAATATTTCATTTTACTGAGTTGAAGAACAAAAAACGGTTGGTTTGGGACCGGGAATCGGTGTGGCGTTGTGACTTGGGTATTCCATATTAAGTTGATAATTATAATCGTTTCCATAGGAACAGGCTTTTTATGATTCATTCAAAGGTTTATTATCAATTACGGGAACAGGTAAGCATTGGCGCGAGTTCCCCTAGATTCTATACATAGTTATAATAGACTAACATCACGGGAATGAGAATTAAACAAACGACATAAAGAGCTAGAAATGTCATATTCCTATAATTACGACGATATATCTACATAGAACACGTAGGAAAGAGGTAAACCTTTATTCAGAGGACATACTCTGATAATCTGTAAAACTGACCCCCAAAAATGATTAAGTTCACAAATTAGCATATGTCTGTAGCAGAATTTACACTTTGATTTCACTATGATACTTACCCTCGTACACACTTTTCAATTGTTCCCCCAGTGTGCGTACCTGAGTGGTTCAACTTCTGCATTTGGACTCCCTGGTATGACGATGAGTTCGGCACAGTAAAGTCGGCCTACGCCCCAGCTCAAGAAGTTGAACTTCTGACAGACGCCCAGCACTACCCAGGCTTTCCCGACGGCTGCTCCAGACCGCGTGACATCGAGTGCATGACCGTAGACACAGAAGAGTTCTCGAACGAAACCGCGGACACTTCTACCTGCGATGTGAGTACGGGTCTGAGCTGTGCCAACCGACCGGGGACACCGCTATGTGCTGACTACAAAGTGCGTTACTTCTGCTGCTCAAGACGATACACAGTCACCTGCTCGACGCCCCAACCACCCGAGACTACTACTGTAGTAGTAACGACAACCCCTCAGACCACAACCGAAGGTAATAATGGCGTCCAGTTTGTTTTGTTTAAGTCACTCGATCCAGGCAGAAGGCCAAAGGGACCGGTCCAATATATCACCGATAACGAATATTATATCAATTTGGTTTCTTAGTTTGTTTCACCTGAATTCTAAGAAAAAGGAGGTTTGATTGTAGGCCTACGTACGTCAGCAAACCAGGGGCCGACGCAACGACTCACTCTCTCTCTCTCTCTCTCTCACTATCTTTCTCTCTATCTTTCTGTCCTTTTTAATTTAAGCCTAAATCGGCATAATAATCTCGCTTGCAAATTCGTACATTATTAATTGCTACTATAATTGTATGTTTGAAAATAGAACTCGATACTATGAGTCTGACGTAGCCAATCCTTGGGCATGCATGCTACCAACATTGCTTTGTATATATTTAGGTCAACAATGATCCATTATTTATTCATCACTACAGTTCTCATTTGGTTGATGTTTGTTTGATGTACAAATGTATTATCTTGTTTTATGTCGACCATGTATACACTTTAATAACCAAAACAAACTAACAAACAACCACATCAATAACATCCAATTAATTTTCTAATCGAGCTTTCACCAAGTTTATCTTCTATCTGCATTTAACCACGAACAAATAATGACAGAATGCCATATTGAAGAGATCTGTGAGTGGACTTCGTGGTGCGACGATGAGGAGGGTGGCGGCAAAGTAACCCCGTTCGATGTCGGCGAGTTCGAGATCAAAGAAGATTGCAAAGAGAACTTCGAAATCTGCGAAGCACCGAAGGACATCGAGTGCGAGATGACTTCTAAACCTCACCTCAGTGCCGCTATTCTTAGTCAGGACGTCACCTGCGATGTCGATGTCGGGTTGGTCTGTCTCCACTCGGACACGCAGCCAATTTGCCTCGATTACCGTATCAGGTAACGGAAGGGTCTTGTTGGTGATATTAATGTCAATATCGCCGGTCCTCCCGTAGAGTATAAAAGACCCTTGCTTACAGTAGTTATTATCACCAGACGAAGTGTTGCAGATAGCGCACGAAACGTCGTGAACTTTTAGATTCCTTATTGACCACATTGCGAGACAAACGAATATCACTAGCGATATTATTTTCGATATTGTTAATATTGTTGATATTATTATTATCATTGTCATTATTATATTTATTATCATCATTTTAGTTATTATTTTCATTATTATAATATATTTTGATGGGATTCCTTCCCGCACCCTACCCTTTATCCCTTTATCAGTGGCTGCGTTAATTCGCCAAAGTTAAGTTGTTTTTCTTCGTTATCATTTTTTTGGATACTATTATCATCATCGCCATTATATCATCTTCACATATAAAGTTAGTCGTACTTGTAGTAGTAGTTGTGGTGGTGTTTAAGTGGTAGGTATTTTGGATGGGTGTGTCTGGGAGGGCAAAGGCATAATTAAGCACTGTTACCTAGCTCTGGTCTCTTGTCCCAGATTATTTGAGTAGAATGTGTTGGGCGGACCACTACGCCGGGGTTCCCCTCTTACTCGTTTACGAAGAGGGCGATATGTTCCGCAAAGGTGGTGACTCTTCTTCACACTGGACCTCCATGTAACGTCCTATCCGAAATAAAGAGTTTTCCACTGGAGGCTAATAAAGCTGGCATCAATGAAACAGGGGAGGGGCTTCAGGTATAGGTCTGGGCTGGATTAGAACACATGTCTATGTCGGAAATTGGGTATTGGGGGGGGGGGGGGGGGGTTGTGAGGCTGAGTCTATTTATCGGTAATATGCGACCCGAATTAGTACTTTAATTCCTTTTCCATTGCTCAATTGGATACGTATTTTCCTCAAAGGTTTTACATATGCATGCTCCTGCAGCAGTAATTGGTCCGCAGCCAATTTCCTGTCTCCTATCTTCGATCCTATAGTTTAAACACAACACCAACACTGACCCTAACCCTAAAACTAATCTAAACGTCATTACGTCCCAAACCTTAACCCTCCCCTACCAATGGTTTGTTATCTTTACGAGAACTTAAACCTTTTCTTTAAATTAAATACCCGCATTTTAGGTTCCTTTGCTGTAGAAACGAAACAGTTGGGCCGAATTGCCCGACAACCGAGCCACCACCAACTCCGACGCCTACGCCGCCTACGCCGCCTACGACGCCTACGGAAACAACACCCCGCACTCTCTCACCAAGAACTTCTCCGCCCACAGGTAAAAGTCCTTTATAAACTTATATCATATTGATCTTAGAGCAATTTTCCCCATTGATATCACTTTTTATTGACTTGAGTGTGTACGCATGATATTAGAAATTTAGTTTCAAAGTAAAGGAATCCATGTTTGATACGTTCGAAACAGAGGGACTTGGTTGAATTAATGACGATGTAATATATTGAAGGCAGTGGTGTTACAGAAGGATTAGATAATGAACATTTAAAGATGCGAAATCGTTCTAATTGAAGGTCCAATAATATACACATGCATTTTCAAATCGAAATTGCGTAATAAATAATTACGTCATATATTTCAGTAGGTGAAAAGGCAAGGGTCGGCTCCATATAAAGCCGGGGTAATGATATGATTGCAGGGCCCTCAGGTAGAAGAGTATGTATACTGATAAGGCTATATACCCTGGGTAAACAAGACATATTATTATTAGAAGTAGTAGTAGTAGTAGTAGTAGTATTAGTATTATTATTAGTAGTAGTAGTATTATTAATATTATTATTATTATTATATTAATTGGCTCCGAATTGAGGCAATCTCAAACATAGCATTAATGTGTCTAACTTCATTCTCCAGGAAATGGATGTGGGAAATGTAACTGCTATGCTACTTCTCGATCTGTTTTTCGCCTTCCACACCGTTAACCTCACTATTAAAAAAAAAGTATTCCCATGTCAGGCTCTCGGCATTAAAAGGTCAAGTCCTAAAAGATTGTTCAGATCATACCCGTCATGTCAATTCATGAATAAACGCATCGTTTTTAAAATCCCTTTCCTTTAATTTCATTGTGTCCACGGCTCTGCTCCACAGTACATTATTATTTTTGATAAATCATTAAATTCCATCCAGATCTTCACGCTCTCTAAACTCCGGATTTCCTGTTCTTCCTATAAGCTCAATACTAATTGAGGGAATGAACCTATGCTCCTGCAGAGCCTTCGCTGTGGTAGTGTTTACAAATAATTGTAAAACCTTTCTGTTTAATTCTGCATATTAATAGTTGCTCTGCAATTTGTGTAGGTTCCATCTTACTTCTGCTCCTTTGTTTATCATGCAGATGCTTTTATGTGATCTCGTTTTTTGTTTGTGTTTCACATGTGTGCCTTGAGCATATGATTTCAAGTTGATAGATTACAACGCCATATGAATCTCATTTATTATTATTATTATTATTATTATTATTATTATAAATATCCTATATGTATGCTTACTTATTAACAACATTCACCTGTTCTTTCTTTTCAAGTCCCTTCATCCACTACGTCCCCAGCCAGGGATATATGTGGCCCTGTACCGAGACAAGAACCGACGGCGATCAGTTACAACAACTGTACCACAACTGAACCAGTCTATATGATGGAATGTTCTGGGAAGTGTACATCTTACTATGGTGTCGGCAAGGTAAGCATTTCCAACACCAGGCGAAAGATTATGGCGATAGACACCATGTGATGATAGAAAATGATGGTTGATTAAAATATACATTATCATAATTCATAGGCCTACATGGTTCGTTTCTTCAGGGGCGTTTCATGCAAAGCACGATTTTACAACAGATTTAACATGGACCCTTCTCTTCAAAGGCATCGTTTAACAATGTTAAATCTGAGATACACGGCCCTACGTGTTATCAGTGTCTGTGATATGGTGTAATATTGAAGCCCTAAAAAAATTGCGCTCCAAAATGATCAAGAAGTGCCTCAAAAAAGAAAAAAACTTTGAGTGACCGGTTTTACCATACTCGTTTTCCCCAATAGACTGTAGTGTTAGCCAAACGGTTTTCAAAAATTGTAATTCCAATCATAAATATCTTGATAATCAGACAGGCGATCGGCTGGTAAAAATCATGGGGTTCCTGATTATCATTGCAGCATGAGCTAAATCCAGGACTTTGTTTCAGGATCAGAGACAAAGTTACCGGATCCCTTTAAGAAATGTCAATGAGTTTACCTAGTAAGCCCATGATTTAAAAAAAAAACTTTTGTGATCACCTTTTTCAGATCGTGGACGGTGTAATGACGCCGGTGGAGTACTGTTCATGTTGTAAGCCATCGGAAATGAGGGAAGACCAAATTGAACTCTCCTGCCCCGACTTGTCGGCCTTGGTCATCTCTGTACCCGTCATCACCGCCTGTTCGTGTCACGAAGTCGATTGCCAGAATCTATAATAAGACCACCACCACCACGACCACGAAATCAATGTCGATCTCGTCGTAACACACTGGTTCCTCTCAAAAGTAGTCTATAATCATTGTCTCATTTTTTTAATTAAATGTTAAATATCCAAAGTATTATTTAAGAAATTCGATTCTAAGAGTAGTGGCGAAGCTAGGGTAGGGCTCAATGGGGAATTAAGTTCCCCACATCGAATCAACCTCCCCCCCCTCCCCCCCCCCCCCAAAAAAAAGGGGGAGGAAAGAATACGAAATGAAGAAGGGAGAAAAGAGTGATGATGGGATCACTTCCCGCACCCTACCCTTTATCCCTTTATCAGTGGCTTTTTTAATTCGCCAAAGTTAAGTTACCACGTGAGGAACCATGCTACATCACTGCCAATGGGTATTGTTAGCGTTCCCGTAAAATTACTCCTCAATCTTTCGTGATAAAAATCAATTTTAAGGCTAAGCATTTCATGGAATAAGTCCATATTGTTGAAAATGAGCAGTTATTTCCCCTACCATTGTGAGAAAAGAATTCTCACTAATATGATTAAAAAAACACTTTTTTTTTTCAAATCATTTTGCAATTCTATTCCTATTTTAAAAAGCAATTCCGGAAAAAAAAATATTTTAAATGTCTGTAATTCCATTATTGCCTCTCTGGAATTTACAGTGCCCTTGTTATAAAATTACAGAAGAA
Organism: Strongylocentrotus droebachiensis; assembly: GCA_035222895.1. Classification (NCBI taxonomy): domain Eukaryota; kingdom Metazoa; phylum Echinodermata; class Echinoidea; order Camarodonta; family Strongylocentrotidae; genus Strongylocentrotus; species Strongylocentrotus droebachiensis. The sequence goes on along the minus strand of JAVYIG010009205.1, from coordinate 9,355 downwards.
ACATGTGATTTCAAGACAGGTTGCTATTGTTACCATGTGTTGCCAAACGAGGTTTTCTTTGACATGACTGCTTCTGACCATGACACTTGTTAGCGATTCATTCGCTTAGTCTGCTTAGTAACTGCTAGTTTTTAACTGACGCGAACATGATTGTCTAGATTGATTCTTCTTTTTTCGTGTTCAATGAACAGTGATTTTCTCTGGTTTTCCAGATTTCCTCCAATATCAAAAGGACTAATTCTTTAGAGAAAATAATTATACGCACCTTACTGGTGTTACCATGGATAAAAAAAATCGAATTCGATAATAATTTTCAGATTTGGTTAATGTTTTTGAAACTATATAAGCTGCACATACAATCGCATCCCATTTGTACAGTGGTTCCGTGCTATGACAAGAAAACAAGGAATAAGGTATTTGTCGGCAGGTGGTCTTTTTGTAAAGGCACCTGAAATAGAAACAAAAACATTCGTAAAGCAGGTTTCACCGTATTTGAAATGATGGTTGCTGATTGTAAGTGCTTCAGATATTGTTACCAAAGACTTTATTTTATCAATGACATAGGCTGAACAAAAATTGAGTTTGAGTGTCTCATGCTATCTTCGTGTAATGATAACGAACGTGCCTTCTGTTATGAAATATCATATTTATTTATGTATCGTGTATAACTATTTATTTGCTGGCTGATTTCCAATATGTCTCCTGGTGCAATGGTTACAAATTAAAAAGAAGCTCTTTTTAGTGCTACTAGAACTGCAAAACATCAATTTGGGGAGTCTCATTCTTCATGTGTTTATTGCAGGCAAAGAGTGGAAATAGAGTAACAAAAGTGGTGGTTGTCAGGCGTAGTCGCAGCGTACAGTGATTGGAAATGAGAGAGAAACTATAGAAGACAGAGAAGTGGAAAAGGATTTGACATAAGGAAAGAAAAGGTGGTGATGAGAAGGAAAGGGGAAAACCTTATATGCTTTAGGACAAAGCATGAGACTGAATGAATACAAAGACGCCCTGGATATGCAGCCAACAAAAATAACCCGCATCTACATTTACAGATGAAGGCATATTAAACAGATATAGAAAAAGAGACGGACAAAATGAGACTGAAAGAGAAAGGAGGGGAGGGGTATGTGAGAGAGAGAGAGAGAGAGAGTCATATACTGGGGAGTGAGAGTAAGGAAGGATCTTCGGGAGGGAGGATTAAAGACTGACCATTTGTCCGCGTATATGTGTGCGTGAGTGTGTGCGTGTGTGTGTGTGTGTGCGTTTGAGATAGAGAGAGTGAGAGAGACTGAGAAATAATGAGAAGGGGGGATAATGGGGGGAGAGATATATGTTCAGTCTTAGGAAGATGAGAGACATATGTATTCAACACTGAACAGTTTGTGTGCGTGTGTGTGAATGTGGGTGTGAGTGAGAGAGGTGAAAGGGAAAGTGAGGGAGAGAGAAGTGAGTATGGAAAGGAATGACATGACGAACGGAAGAGTATTATAAACATATTTATAGAAATAAAAGAACTAATAGCAAGTAAGGATGAATTTCAATAATTCTCGATCAGTCAGTAATATGAATTCATGAGATCATTTTTAATTTCATTAAACAGCATTAATATATACACAATATATTTATATTACATAGTACTTAACTCATGACGATGTGACGTCACATCACTAGAGAGGTAATCAAAACAAAATACATCATAAAAAGGTAGCATACACTACACGTAGTAAACAAAATAAATATTATACTAAATGAGAGAATATTACTTTTACAGCTATATTCGCTGGGTAATCATTAATATAAACTTCACAATAATTTAGTATATTCGAATGAAAAAGTACTCAAAGGCTCTCTCATTGGGTAGTATTGATTTTGATAAATAGAAGTTTTACGAACATAAATATATGGCATAAATAACTGGTATATTAGTAGGGTACGGAGGACACATCTACAGAATAGGTCGTATAAAGCATATTTAAACCCATAACACCTGTAGATGTAATCGCTCATTGTCTCAAATTGACATACTTCGATTTCTGGAAACGAAAATTGTTGCCAATAGTACATGATAAGATTCGTTTTTTTTTTTTTAAGAAGCCGAAATCAATTGCCCCCTTCCCCCCACCCAAGAGAGAAAAATTACAAATAAATAGATAAATAAATTATTTCATGAATAAATGAAATGAAATAAAATATTATGAAACATATAAATACAGATTAAACAAACTATGCTTTTACTACTTCAACTTTTTTGATCGATTTTTTCATGTAAGATTTGAGCAAAATTTATTTAGCAGAAATATAACATCGCCTTCATTAATTTTATATTCGTACAATGATCATTACCAAAACATATACGTGTATTCCCCATGCATAAGGTATAACTTACTTAATATATTACAGCAGCACTGCATATGAAGTTGCTTCCTGTACATGTGCTACCAAATATACATTGGTATAAAGTAATGCAGGTTATATAGATCGTCATATAATTCATCAAATCTTGATTACCCTTTCACAATGTTTAAACATGGAACTGAGAAAAATTGTAAGTAAAATATACTTTTAAAATAAATACAGTGATTTTACTACCAAAAAAAAGAAAATAAAAGTAGCAAAATAGTTTGAATTGAAAGTGGTAAATGGGCAAAGATTCGCATGTCATATACACCCCATAACCGACAAACATATTATTGGAATGGTCGCGATAAACTGTTCAAAAAGTACTGTATATACATGACTGGTCTTTTAAGCTAATGCTGAAGTCCATTTTTATTTCTTGATAGTTCCGTCATGTAATAATGGCAACAAACATGAGATCAGCTGAAAATATTCGTCGAGAACTAGGATTTTGCATTTTACCTCAGCCCAGGACTGAATCATTGTAATACATGGATTGTTTAATACTTCAACATAATAATAATAAAGATATGAGAAAACAGTTACTAATTTCTTTGCCCCACTCTGCGATTTGACTTCGAATATTTTTGACGATATTTTTATTCTACTCAAAGCAGACATATCGAAATTGGACCTTTTCGATGTCACTGCAAGGAAAAGGCGCTATTTAAAATTACTTATTTTGTTTATTAGATTTCTTCTCAAGAACTCATTTGTCGTGATGTTGTTGTCTTCAACCAGTGGCTGTCAGATTACTGAATTACTTTTGTTAATGTTTTGTTTTATTTTTTTCAAACAAAGATTTGAATTTCCATTTATTCTGATAGATTATTCGTAGTCGTCTCAATTCATTATCTAGTATAAAGAATAATAAATATTTCTGTAATTCCATTCTTAAACCTTTTGGTTATATAATTATTGAAGGTATACATCATGTTAATGTCCCCTGTGGAAAGCGATGCTACCTCTCGAGATAAAAATATGAAATAGACAAAAATAGATAAAATATGCTAGTATTATTCCATTGTCCATTGTAGTGGCGCTGTATATTCCTCAAAGCATTAAGGGGGAGGGGGGAAAATGACAACGCTGCATTAAAAGCTTCCGTTGGCAGTGTTTGAATTTTTAACCTACAGTTTGTAGGAAAATACTATTCTTTTGAAGCCACATTTTCTTCTTGTTGGAAATATTTCCTCGACTAACATCTTTGGCCCCATTGGGTCAAACACCTACCCGGGCACTGAACTATTTTTACTCTTGCACGCAAAAACGAACAAGATTTAAAACAATTCACAAACTTTTTTCAGGGGCGCGTAAATTGATGACGTCATCGATCCACTCGACGAGCTCGGTCACACGGGTGTAAAAGTTTGGACTGTAGGGGGCGCCGCACTCGGCCCCACCCGAAACGATACCGACGATGTACCACGACCCGTCCTTCTCGACCACCAGCGGGCCACCGGAATCTCCCTGTAACACGAGACGAAGACAGGAGCAGGAACGTGAATATGAAACGGAGTTAAGAAACAGATAGAGACAGATACAGAGAAAGACAAAAAGACAAACAGAAAAAAAAAAAAACAACAACAACAAACATAAAGAGATTACATACGCGATGTTTTTATCAATCGACCCTTTTGTCACCCTAGTACATGAAATAACTTTTTTTTTTCTAACCCAGGATCTATTGTAAATGGTCGTCTCCGAATTCAACATTGGTGGAATAAGATTCGAGCTCGATCCAAATTGATCGAAAAAAAATGAATAATAGTAAAACGTACACACTCCCTTCTCCATGATCTATTGTGTACTATGTACAGAGTTGCGACTGGTATTAGTCTCTAAGTTGCGATCGATTCAAATCACTCACAAATCTTTGTAAGACAAGTCCCAGCAATAAATAAAGTTTGCGTTTTGGTTGCGTCAACAGGTTCTTATAGTAATAAGTCCTGGTTGCAGTGGCTCTACTAATAGTACTAACTTCTCACTTTTTAATGATTTAGAATTAGACCAGAGTAAAAAATTATAAAACGTGTTTTTCGATAGGAAGCGGCTGTTTCAGAAAGTCTACCTTCCGATGTAAAACAAAAAAACGCTTTACTTGTCTCCCTTAAGTGATCGAAGTGGTCTTGATATACCGGTTTCACTGTCATACTTACATAACATGGTCCCTGCACTCCAGTCTCGTATCCCACACATATGACCTTTGACACGTCTTCTAGTGTATGTTTTGTCCATCTAACGCACACCTCTGAAGGAATGACCGGAAGCCGAGTCTCCATTAAAAGAGTAGATATGGTTCCTGCACCATGACAAAGAAAGTTTGATTTTGATAATTATCCAATTATTAATATAAACATTTATGTTGTTGCAAGTGTGCGCGCGCGTGTGTGTGTGTGTGAGTGTGGTGCATTTGAAATATTATTATTTCATCGCGAAAGAAACGGGTAGATATTATGTTTAAAGCCATATTTAAAGTTTATTTACATCACTTTCGAAACATATTGTTTTTCAAGCGCATCAAGAAAACACATCTTTAATTAATTCATAAAGAGGGGAGTATTCCTTTAAACTTGGTGTTCCACCGAGCCAAACAAAGTGATTTGTGCCAAATGAATTGTGTCCCATTGTTTCTTGGTTTATAGGAAGCAGCTGCAGCTATTGAACTGAACTTTTTTAAAGTATCCAATGTGTACTTTGTATGCGAAACATTGTGTAAGTCGTGTATATGATAGACGGATATTGATAACCACATTCTGGGGCCACAGGGTCATCGCCTGATGAAACGGCACAGTATTTCATAGATCAAACGTCAAGAAAATGGAAGGGGTTTCCTTTTTTCGAGTTCTAAGGGGTCACGGAAGTAAGTAAACGTAAGGAAAGGAAGATAAAACTCTTCATGACTGACTTAATATTTTCTTTCCTTAACAACAATATAAATCAACAAATTACCTGCGCCGGTTTCACCAAACCCTGTCGATGTCAGAAACGTCCCCGGTCCCAATTCGAAACCGCTGTCCGGCAGGCAAATCGGTCTAACATAGTCCGTCATGGTCAATGGTTCTCTGAGCTTGACCAAGGCGACGTCGTACAGCAAGTAGTACCCGCTGAAGTAGAAGTCGGGGTGTTCGTACACGTCGGCGATATGGACCAGCTGCCCGTGCTCGCCGAACTCGAATCGGTTCGAGACCCCGGTGATGACCACCATTCTACCAATTTGAAATGTGCTTCTGCACAGAGGAGATACAAAAGTCATTCGAATTCGTTGGTCATGCTTTATGTAAGCCTAACACATTCATGTAGCCTATGCTAATCCAGTCGTCATTCACACGATAAATTTTCCTTCCCAAATTCAGGACTCCTCAATCCTCCCTCTCTCTCTCACATAGTGCATCCGCAAGCCTACTGTATATCATGTTTATTGTCTACCAAAAAGCTAACCGTGAGCTTCCATAATATGGGTTATCCCGTCAAGGTATGTGCACGCCTCTTAATATTCAACGTTTCAAATTTGTTACACCACACGGATTAAATCAAATGAAATCACCCCATATTTTCTTTGGAAGGTAAAACTCGTATTGTCGAAGGTACAAGGTAGTATGTTAGGATCAAGGGATTTGACTCTGTGTGATACGCAACACAAAAGATCAATCCTTACTTTCGTCAACATATGTAATCAGATACAGTCTTCCAGAAAATGTTCTTACATCACTTCAAGATGTACATGTAATAAGTTGTTGTCACATAAGCTTTTCTTCATGGGAACACCTTATATAAAATAATAATAATAATAATAATAGTGGGTTCTTGTATAGCGCTCATGTCAGTCAGATTTGACCCTCCTGGCGCTCCCAATTATTATTATTATTATTATTATGTATACAGACCAACTGTAATGGTTGTCAGATTTTTTTTTCGAGTGACTCCCTGCTTCATAAGCCTACTGAACTCTAGACTAATCTGTTGTGATTAACAACTTAAAGGTAGAACTTACATGCAGTGAGCCGCAGTTATGATCCACTGGCGGTTGACTACCGCCCCACCACAACTCACACTCTCAGTATCGTTCTGGGCTGAAAGAAAGAAATGAAAGTGATTTCAAGAGCAGGGCCTACATAATATATGATAAATTGGTTTAATGTGATAATGATTATACGCAATTACAAAGTCATGAAAAAGATTTGTTTCCAAGTTTCTGCCATTGGGCTAAATCAATCATTAACAGTAGGGTGATCACACTTCCTGTGCACACAGTCTGCCCCATGCACACACACACACACACACACATACACACACAACAGCAGTCAGTTGGTAGAAATAGCAATTTTCGTAATATATATATTTTTTTTAACTGAACAATATTTTAAATTTTTATTTCACATATCTTTCAAGCATACCTTAAACTACAATTCTGTGTAGTTTCATTGTTATAGGCATGTGGGAAATATGTTAAATTATTAATTAGAATATTGTCTTTTCAGCCATGTGTGACATCGCCCGCTGATCGCCCATTGACTGTTATTCTGCGTGCTGAAAATGTACCTCAATGTATAAAACTCCCCTACAAAAATGCAATATCCTCATGTGTTTCACTCATTGAATCAATTTGTTGTTTAAACTCAAGGTAGCCACAACTGTACTGGGGTCACCAAACTTTGTTTTTCTCTGAAATTCAGTCCCTGTAGAATGTTATGGTCTGTTGAATGGTTTCTCGGAAAATCGTCATAAATCCTCAAATCTGACATTCTTTTAAAAGAAAACTATACCGTGATGTAGCTGAAAGTCTGCAAATTCTTATCATTTGATCGGTTTTTCTGAATAATTTGTGAAACATATGTGGAAAAAGCTGTAACGGTCCAAGTAATTTCCATCGCCATTTTTTAATGGCATTGCAAAAATATTTGGAATTAATGTTAATATTTGGTGTAAATATGATCTCTAAATATATAATTTAAAAAATGCCAACAAAATAAACAGTTTGACTTTCATATATATATAATTAGCTGAAATACCCTTATTTGCATATGTGATGAATATTCACAATTTCTTTTTTCTTAAAAAAAACAAATATTTCCATACCTGTCTGATATACACTGTTGGTCATAATGGTGGAATAATTATTTTTACCCCAATTTATTGAAAGAATTTGACAATGATTTATTCCTAATAGATCTAGATAATAGTATACATTCTCAGATTTTATTGAATGGCAATGGGAAGTGTTTATTTGGCGGGACTGCTAAAGCATGTGTGTGCTTCTATGCTAATCAACTAGGGGACCTACGTCCTTAAGTCATAACTGACAGTAAAGGGGTTTAATGCCTCATAAAAGGGCACTAATATAGCACATCGACACGGTTTTGATCCTGATGGCTCACAGTAACGAGGCCATTGCTTAGCCAATGAATCACGACTGTACGCAGCGGGCGCTAGGGTACGTCGACGCCCCCACAAAACAAAACAAAAACAATGAAAATGCAATAAATTTCCAATAATTCATTGCATTTCCCCCCAGGCCCCAACAGAAAAATTCCTCCGTGGGGGCATGCATTATGGTCCAAGGCATGCCCACATAGAAGATTTGTTAATGTTGGGGGTCGGGGCAAAATACAATGAATTATTGAAAAATTATTGCATTTTTTTTATTTTTTTTTTGTGGGGGCGTCGACGTACCCTAGCACACGCTGCGTATGTATGTAGCCAATTCAACACACAAAATGCAAAATACATTTACAAGATTTGAACATAATTCTGGGCATAATAACGCATGATGATATGAACCATATTGATAGTATAGAGATTCTGCTGGTTATATCGAAGTTGGACATTATAAGTCATTCTTTTGCTTGATTGAACCATACTCACATGCTAAGTATATTTGCCACGGATACTCGGCTGCCGATGTCTCTCTCCCTGCCAGCATCCGACGCCGTCTCAGGCGACCAGGGCGCTTTCCACAAACTGCAATTAAAAATAAGTTAATGAAGGTATTCTCTGTGACTATGCGCCTGCACGCACATCAAAATTGTATTGATGCCATAGCCTGACATAAAATGAATCATTCATATAAAAAGTTGCACATTTTTGTGCTCTGAGTGTAAACCATATTGAGTGTCAAACATTTTCATAATTGTTTTGTGTTCAGACGATCCATCTTCCATAAGGAATTATATTATTAAACATATGTTATGAGGTGGTGTGGTATAAATACTTTCACTGGATCACAAGGTCTATGTTTCGGTTCCTTAACACACTCTTTGACAAAACGTTAATCTATAGATATAATCTACACACATATATTGAAGCATATCCCACGAGTCCGAAAAATGAATAATGAATAATCACTTGAGCATACCGAGGGGAAAATGTGGACAAAATGAAACACCATTGCGAAAATTACCTGTATAAAGAAAGATTTAACAATTTAGTTTTGTTTACAGGAATAATTAGACAAAACCATACCTTTGTGCTATCCCTTTCACAATGGAGTAACTTTTACGAGGACAATTTTACCTGGACAATTTTTCTCGTCGTCTCCATCAGGGCAGTCCTCCTTTCCATCACAAATGAAGTAGTCATCCTCGATGAAATTTCGGCAGAGATCTATAGGCAAAAGATATCGATAAGTTGCACAACTGGGTAAAAAAGAATTTACCATACTGAGGAAATAATGTATTCAAGATTTAGATTTGTGTACACACAATTTAGTGTCAACAAAACATTGAAATCCCAACTAAAACATGATTCAATTAACCCTACAACATAAAAGAATCAAACTGTAGAAGGGAATAATCATAACCTATTCATATTTATGTATGAAAACAACAAACACACAACAACTGCTTTGAATATGGGTTACAGCCCATGAGATCAACAGCCCATGAGATGGATATATAAAGGAGACCGACAATATATTCAGGGAGTTTACTAGACCGACAGACTGATGTTCGATGAGACC
>JAVYIG010009204.1:0-80623 GCA_035222895.1 Strongylocentrotus droebachiensis | reverse complement strand
CTACCAGTATATTAATGTACTGGTTGTCATACTTCCCATACAGTGCTGCTTCATGGCTTGTATTTCTTGTTTGTATGTCAAGAAGTTAACTGATAACAAATGTGCTTAATTTGGGAGCTCTGATTTCACAATTCTCTTCAAGGATACGCAATGTACGCTGACATAAGGAAGTGACTCAAAAGGATTTAGATGCTACTTGTAGGTCAATTTGATAAGACACCAATTAACCAATGAGTAAAACCAGTAAACGAGCATTTGAAGAGAACATTAATATCCTCCTGTATTGAATATAGAGTAATAAAAGAACTGACAAAATCAATTTTTCATGCCTCAAAAAACTCATTCATCTGAATAAAGTTTTGAGTGATTTGACACAATATTGATATCGTACCAGTATGAAAAGTAAAACTAATATGATAATATTCATTTTATCTGTTTTTTCCTCCCTTATTTTTGTTTTCATTTTCTCACAAATATTAACCCGATTGCCTATGACATATAGATGCAACAAGTATTAAACTCATGAAATGAAAAAATTCATTACTCAAATAATTAAGTTGACAGGCTTTTCAATAGCAGTTAAAGTCAGTAAAAAGTAATGAATATCTTGCAAGAAGATTATGATTGTTACACAGTCATATATATTTGAGAGTTATATATAGCCTATAAATATAAATATATAGCCTATAAATATAAATATAGCCTATATGTATTTATTGTCCATATCAATGGCAATTTGCTTTGTGTACATGCATAACACAGACAGAAGAATAAATACATAGTGGCAATCAACATACTTGAAAAGGATCACAACAATTTAATAATAAAAAAAGAATGAAAGAAAATAAAGGGGGGGATACAAAAATGAGGTCTGGGAAATTTGTTCATTAATAGAAGTCAAAGAATATATTTCTTTTTGCAATATATACTGCACTTTGTCTCGTGTCAAAAAATATTATATAATTCACAGTCGTCTTTCTTTTTGTCCAATATTTCAACCCAGTTTGTGATTGAACCTCTCTCCATTTACTCTGTGCGACGAGACTACCCTCTGAAGCCTTATAAGGACATCAAGCTAGATACAGAAGGGCCTGTATTGAGAGATATGCCTCTGGATTCTGAGCAGGAACACATCTATGTTATGACTCCATACAAAGTAAGTGCAAATGTCTTGAGACCTAGCTGTTCATTTAATTACCACAAATACCACACGATTGTAGTTTTGAGATGACAGTTCTTCGTGACGTGCTATGTGTCAAGATTGGAAGTTCAAATTAAGAAGAGAGTATTTTATCTTATTTGGGTATTAACCCCAACCTTGTGAATAAAGTGCTTATACTTATATGTATGTATGTATTAGTCACAGAAAATTTAGATAAAATAAAAATATAAAATGAAATAAAAGACATGAAAAATACAATTCAGAAGTTAGAGTGTTTAAATGGTAACACAGTCTTTTTGCCCTGCATGACATATAGTTAATTTTGAAAATATATAAGTTTAGAAATTATTAACTTCATGTTTCAGAAGATAAACAATCACATTGCAAAAATTGGTCATGAGAATTACATGACAAAATAAAGGAAATGTTATGGGGGTAGGAGATTACAAAAGTAAATAGCACATACATACCAGCTATCATGAAATATCACCCTTCATTTTAAAGAAAAGGGTAATATATACCGCTACAGTCAAACCTGCTTAAGTGACCACCTGTCTTCAAAGACCACATCTTTTGTTTCCCTTGAAAATGGTCTCTCATTGAAACATGTACTTAAGGAACCTGTCTACACAGAACACTTTTTATGTTTCCCTTGGGCAGTCGCTATAGACAGGTTTGACTGCATATATATATATATATATATATGTGGGCTCTACTTCATATATTTTATTCAGGTGTATAAGATAGCCATGAAGACTTGTGAGCACTACATCCACTGCTCCGCCTGCGTGACCTCTCGTGACCCCAACGGCTGCGGGTGGTGCGGAGGGGTGTGCACCACGGAGGAGGAATGTGATGGTGCCGACGGTCCATCTGGTGAGATACCGGAAACGGAAGTCGATTCGGAAGATGATCCTGACTGGGTGACCGATGCTTGTTCACCAGCTATCTATGAGGTAAGCCTTCCTTAGAGATAGATTAATAATATTCATAATATAACTGGCTCTTTGCATGACTTAGATACTCTCCCATCGTCACATTGTCACACTCCGGTACTCTGATATTTGCTCTGGCGACAACTGTTCCAGTATTCTTTCTTTTCTTTTTTCGTCAGAAGTATAGGGTTAGGGTTAGGATGGTAATTGGGCGTTAGGTTTAGGCTTAGTATTGGGTCCATGGTTGAAGTTAAGTATTCGGTTACAGTGTAGCAAATTACAGAGGAACAATAGTCGCAGAAGCAAGTGTGGTTCAGCTGACTCTCCTAGTGCTCCAATATTGTTATCCTCATTTCAGCCGAACGAACAGCGAAATGTGTAGCATTCAATCATATCAAGTACTACTCGGGGCACTCAAGCATATCAATCCCTCTCATACCTGGGTGGAGAGTGGCCAATGTAGATTGATGTCTTGCCATTGCCAATGGACATTTGTGCCTTGCTTTGATTTGGTCCCTCAACCTCTTGACTGAAAGTCGAGTGAATGAACCTCTGTATACTTCCACCTTCATTCAGATCTTATTGAACGTATAAGAAATGAACAAAATTTGGTACTTTAATTTTGCAAGACTTCCTGAGGTTTTATTAAAAATCAATGGATTTGATGGAATTACAGATAGCAGTAATGATAACATTTCTTCTAGTTAATAAATGATTAGACATGAGAAAAATTTGCATTGATTCAAATAAAGGATAAATCTTGTTTAATTTAATATCTGAATGGGATGGTCAAGAGAAATATTGTTTAATGAATAAACAAGTAATACTTTTCCCAAAAATAATTAGTTGTTTTTTAATACAATTTCTGAAATCTCTTTTAAAACATGAACTGAAGGGTGTAACTAATTCATACATCTTGCCTTATTTTGAAGGTCTCGCCAGTGTTTGGTCCACTTCAGGGCAATACTACAGTGAACATCATTGGTGATAGTCTTGTGGCTGATGCAGCAGTCAATGCGAACTCAACCCTTGAAGTGATTATAGCAGGTCAACCCTGTCATGTTGACTTGAGTTCAAGCAATATTACCCAGTGAGTTCCTGAAAACGTACTAACTTTGAAAATTTCCATGTAAAGCATTAACAAAAACCTTTGCATTGATGCATTTGTGCTTTTGCATTTTGCTCAACTGTCTTTGTTTTTGTAATCTTTAATTCGTACAAGACCTCTCTGAAGAACTATTGCTACTGCTAGAGCTGCTGTGTTAGAATAGAATGAAGATAAATAGATCAATAAATAGATATATGAATAGATAGATAATACATTTTTTGTGTGCCTGTCAGAAAGGCATAAACACAAATCCTTTGTTATGATGTACAGATTGAAATGTGTTGCGTAGATGAAATCAAAGAACAGTAAAAAAAAAAAAAAAAAAATATTGGAATATGTTTTCTCAAAATATACTATGTATCCTCTTTCCCAACATCCGTTCTCACCCTTCTGCTGGGTACATGACATATTGTATAGCATTTCAGAAAATTGATGTTGTATTTGGGGAAAAGCAATGAACCTCTATCTTGTGGGTGACCTATTTTATGTTAATGTATATGTTGAATTTCACTATAAACCTGATTTGATTGTCTTTCTCACAGTATTGTTTGCGTAACCCCATCTGTTGAAGAACCCGTGTCGGGTCCAGTGACAATCGAAGTAGAAGTGGATGATCCCAGCCTCACGTTTGCTATAGGGGGATTCACGTCTTCAGAGCCAAGATATATCTTCTCATATGTGGTAGGTGCTATGTTGATGAGGACTTTGGTGAGAATGAAAGGATGTAAATGATGATGATGAGGATGATGATAATGATAATGACAGAGAAGATGACACGGGTTCAGGGACAATCGAAGTAGAAGTGGATGATCCCAGCCTCACGTTTGCTATAGGGGGATTCACGTCTTCAGAGCCAAGATATATCTTCTCATATGTGGTAGGTGCTATGTTGATGAGGACTTTGGTGAGAATGAAAGGATGTAAATGATGATGATGAGGATGATGATAATGATAATGACAGAGAAGATGAACATGATGAAGATGATGATGATAATAAGGAGGAGGAGGAAGAGGGTAGGCCTATTGATAATGCCTGAGGATGATGACAACATTGACGACAATGAGAATAATGATTGGGCTGCTGATAATATTGATAGTAATAAATATGAAGGGCAAGAAATATTAATGGTTGATGAGGGTGATTTGTATGCCGATGAAATTTATTTTACAACCACTTAAATGACAATTTCAACCATTCTGAGCAAACGGCCTTGCTAATATGAATTACTCACTAAAATGTCTTTTCAGGAACCTGTTTTCACCCACTTTAACCCTCTTGTTGGACCAATGTTTGGCAGAACTATGATCACTCTCTTTGGTGAAGGCCTCCATGCCGGAAACAATCCAGAAGTAACAGTTGCTGGTGTGCCTTGTCACATACACAGGTATACTATGGCCCTAATGGGATAATGGATTTAAAATTAAAATAAATCATAGCAAGGTTCGCTTATACGTTTATTGTTTAATTGGGTTTTTAAAGATTTGTATCAATCAAATGTGATTATTTACGTCCGAGGACAGAATTTCAACATCACCATTCGATAGATTTCATTCAGTTTTGAACAGGTGTCCATCATTATTCATAGTCAGTTTGTATTAAGAGACAGAGCTGAGTGTACCACTGACTTTATCGCTACACCAACTCACATCTCCTTGGAGTTAGTCCACTCACAAGTAGCTTTTACCTCGTAAGTTTTTTTAAAAAAATCTCTTTACAGAAGTAGAATTTGAAGCTGACATATAGGGGCATGGAACCCAAATATACAAAGAAAAAGACACTTACATGTAAATCCTGTGTGTGTTGACTCATTAAACTGTATTTACTCTTTACTCTGTAATAACCAGTGTGACTCCTACAAAGATTCATTGTGTAACGAGAAATTCCAGTGATCTGACATCAGGACCAGTTATTCTGAACCTAGACAGCCTTCAACTCAACAGCACAGCGGAGTTCACTTACGCTGAGAATCCATACATCACACACTTCTACCCTACAAAGAGCTACTTAAGGTAGGATGGCTTCACATGTTCCTAGTATTCTCATATTTTATGTTGTTAAATATGTGTACAGAGCTGCCAACCAGTACAATTTTATCGTATTTCGTACAATTTTTAGAAGTAAATCGACAGTACGATTTTTCCTCAAAAAATATGATTTTCAAAAAACAAAAAAAATAGCCCATTCTCTCTTGTAAAGTATCCTACAAGCATCTCACATCAGCAATTTGGGAATGTTCATTGGTTCATCGAACATATCAGTCATGACGAACTCATGCTTATTCAACCATTCGTCCATTAAAAAATTTCTTCCTGTATGCAGTGAGAAAGTACTTATCAATCAAAAATAGGATTTTTATTTTGAAAATACGATTTTGGGGGGAAATAATAGGATTTTTGTTCAGTTGAGGTTGGCAGCTCTGTGTGTATCAATCGCAGCTTTGTTCACTAATTTGTTTCAGGCTACGTCATGCTTTTTTTGTCATCATACATATATACATATAGCTCTT
The DNA here is from genome assembly GCA_035222895.1 of Strongylocentrotus droebachiensis. NCBI lineage: Eukaryota > Metazoa > Echinodermata > Echinoidea > Camarodonta > Strongylocentrotidae > Strongylocentrotus > Strongylocentrotus droebachiensis. Next base: position 74,911 of record JAVYIG010009204.1, on the reverse strand, counting down.
GTGGTGGTCAGGGCCGTATTCTGAAACTATGTTAACCTTTATGTTAAGTGAAAAGTATGTTAATAGCCATAACAATATGAAATTGTGCAGAATAGACACTTCTCATTGGTGCTATACACACTTGTCTCTCTTAGCTATATATACATGTATGTGTACGCAACCAGCTTTGTTCAGACATCACCAACCAATTACAAATTCCTATTTATTTGTCATGACAATGTACATACAGTAACATTGAATAAAGATAACATAATTTTCACTATACGATCTGAATATATTGCATAATGGGTGAAAACTAATAATTAGTAACCACTATTTCAAAGAAAATGGTGAGCTTGATCATCTTAACCTGTAGAAGGTGCTCTGACTGACCAGTAGGAAGAGGATATTGTTTTTACCTGACTGTTTGACATAAAAAGGGTTATATACTCTGGTCAACCGGTAATAAAATGACCATCTTGGACTAGACAGGCTGTATGCTGATTGACTATCTTTTAGGAAAAAGAAGCAATTCTGTCTATCTCTAGGACAAGGACAAGCTGACTATTTGCCTCTCAAAACTGCTTTTTGACAAATGAAAAAAAAACAAGCAAAAACTAAACTAAACAAAGCAAAAAAGTGCCTCAACCAAACTTACATGTAACTGAATGGCAAGAGTACTATTTCTATTTTGTTTTCATTCATCTATCTACTGTTATTTTGATATATATATGTTGGAAGGGTATTATAGCTGCACATGTTTGTATATCCATTCCCAGATCTTTACATGAGTTTATAAGATACAGAAATGTGGAAAGCAGTATCTCATTTTATCTTGTCTCAGCGATTCTTTTTTTTAAAGCAGTATAATTATCATTGAAATCATCTAGCTGTTGGCAAAATGCTAGAATTTTGTTAAATTCCAAGTGTCTAGCATTAGGTAGATGATTTACTTTAATTTGACCATATACGGTAATTTAGTACTCCGATTATATGACATAACAACACAGATACACAGATCATGTGACTACAGGACAGGAAGTACTTCCATTCTTAGGAGTGGTTTGGTTTCATGACCACTGTTTTACCATGTATGTACATGGGCTGCTCCCTTCTATGCTTTCTTTGTATGTAGGTGGTTTTTAATCTAATCCATGTGTTATGTATGTGTAAGTTATGTATCCACCCTGTTCAATGTCTCTTTACTTCTCTTGATTTGCTGAAGGCTTATTTTTTGTTTGGACCTTCTTCTAAAAAAATTACAAGAATTAAGTGGTCTTTTGCTAATTTTAACTTGCTAATATTTTGAATAAGTATAATTGTATAGGAATACAGAAATACCTGATTCTTACTAAAGTATTATAAACTTTAACAACAAACGAATGAACAAACCTTCAGCAGATTAAGGTACATGTAAGGAAGAGTTTCTTGCAACATTTTCAAGAATATAAAAACAGATACATTTTGTGTCATATATTCCAGACTTTGGCATAGTTTTGCAAGTGGCTGTTTGTAAACCATTTACCACTAATAGATATCCTTCTTGACATTTCATGGCCTCATTTTTATATCATACATGTACTTTTTTGTGTTTGTACTTTGTCATAATACATGAAATAGTGATCAGATTAAACTCAATCTGGGCACTAGCTTTCATAGTGGTATTGAAAGTCTCATTACTTAATTTACGTGTCCTATATCCGTTTATGTCAAATGTTTATACTCTCCTTCCTTCCTCTCTGATATGCATGTGGCTTACTCTATCTTGTTTTTTATGCATGCTTCCTGCTTCGCACCTTCTTCCAAATATGTGACCTTTGACCTTCCTCTCCTGCATCTGACCTCTGCCCTGTGTCATTTGTCTATGTGTATATTCTGATGACCAGTGGAGGCAACAATCTTCAGATCTCAGGCTTCAATCTTCATCTTGGTCAGAATGTTCAGTTAGAGGTTTCTGCCTTGACTGACTCTGGCCATAGGGTGATAAAGTCACAGGTTGGTTTTAGTATAAGAATAATCCATGTTTCAAGTGCTTGAGTGAATATGTATTGAATGCAGGTAAATTAGTCACAATCAAATAATAGACAAGACTTGTCTAGTTCATTATCTGGCTCCTTGTGACTTTGCGGTGCATATCCTTAATGCAATTAAGAGCTTCAAAATAATAATTTTTTGTTGTATGAAACGGGTCGGCAAAAAAGTCTAGAAATAAGGAACAAACCTGATCAAAACACACCAAAAGGTGCACCTTCATGGAGGCCGCCATTTTTTTACTTAAAAAGTGCAGTCAAATAGTATAAAGCAGCCTATTGCGCACATCAATGTCCTTGCCATTTAAAGGTAATACAAAGTTTTGGGGAATTTTGAAAATTGGGTGGATAGTGATTCTTAACAATTTTCCTATATTTGGTTGCCCCTGTGGATGTATTATAAGCACTAGAAAATTTAGCCCCTAAAACACTTCTGCTTTCAAGAAAATTGAATATAGAAATTTACTTGTGCTCCCAGTAAATTTTGATAAATTTCAAATAGCGCCTTTGGAAGTACAATGGTAGCTGCAACCATGAAAATCTCAGAATATGTAGTTGTGATATATAATTTCCAAACAGGAATAGCTAATCAGTCGATTTTGGTCAAGAAACATTGTTTTATAGCTTAATTAATATATTGACCTTGAGAGGGAGCTATACAACATAAAGATATTATTATTTACAATTTTATAACTTTAGACTCGATTTCAACCGCGACAACGATCACTGAATATTACAGGATCGCATATGCTTCCAATATGTTCATTTGAACCAAATTCATGACCCCGTACCAAAACTTTGTGTGTATCATTTTGTCTTGATTTTGTACCAGAGTTACGCATACGTGCATCTAACACGTTCATTATCACTCTTAGCTGCGGGTTGTCACATTTTGATGGGAACTTTATTGCACTCTACTTCCTTCCTAACAATATTTCTTTTGTTTAATGTCATCATCAGTATTTTTTACTTAACTTCATCCTGAAGAAATGTATACCAATTGTCATTATTTCCCTTTTTTAAGCCCCCAAACCTTGTTATTTCGTCTTTTCCACCAGGGATGCACTGTGCCATGGCACTCGTACGACAATACCATTCCAAGTGGTACGTTAGAGAACAGTCTAATCTGTACTACCCCAGACTTGAGTGATGAAGAACTAAACCCCACCCCGGACCAGCCATTCATCGCCAATCTCACCATCAAGTTCAACAAGAACATCCTGGTGCCCATGTCCTATGATGGACAGATAGAACTACCAACATGGGAGATACTGTATTACCCCAACCCTATCCTGGAGCAGTTTGAGGATCATGTATACCAGCTAGACCTAACCTCCAATACTGTCCTCATCCGTGTGAGTATTTTTTTTTTTTTCCACTGGAACTATAGGTTATATGGTGTTCTTCATCTATTCGTACTACATGTTTATGGTGCTGATAGACTTTTCTCTTGTATGCCCAGTAATGTTTTACTCAGCTTGAAATAAACACTGAGGCTACTGGGAAATCTATTATCTTGTATTGAATTAGGTTCCAACCCAATATAGTATCAGATTATTTTTTTTCTTCACTATTAGGCTTAGCCATGGTTCTGTGACACCAGAAACTCTTGCATTTTGTAAACAAGATCGATCTTCACACAAAGAAACTTTCATGAATTGCAAACAAATTTAGTGTTGTTTTAATCGTCATTCAATTATTTATGGCCTGAAACTTTCACAAATCTGAACTAGTCGTGAAATTTGCAAACATTTCATATATATACACAAATTTTTCTAGTTTTGCAGTAGCTTCTCAGGAGAAAAAAATATACTGAATCGATGGAGACCATACAGTACTCAAGGAAGAATTCCTGTTAGCCCATATTATTGCTAATGTTGGCATCATTCTGTATTCATGCTGGTCTCTTATGGATTGGTCTCTTTTGAAGGGTGAATATTTGGACCTGGTGAGCCGAAAAGAGGATATATCTGTCACAGTTGGTTCCCAGCCGTGTGCTATCCAAGAGTTTGCATCAACCTACATCATATGTCAGGTCCCCTCTTCTCTTCAGCAATCAGGCAATGGATCCGGAATATATGAAGTCAAGGTATATCTTGTTTTCTCACCTTTGGTTAAACCTTTACAATGCTCTGGTGAGATTTTGACCTCTTTTATTGGCTACAGATCAGAGCCCTGGAATGCACATAGTTTAGAGTACTTTGCACATGTACACTTTATGTGTGATAAACGTCTTGTGTGGGAGTCCCTGTTTGTCCTATTGCTTTATTGACCTAAGCTAGTGAAGTGTTTAACTAATTCATTTTTAAGTTTTGAGCATTGACTTAAAGGTTGTAGCAGAAGTTACATTTATGAAGTGATATTTCTTGAGATAGGTATGAAATTGGGGATGGGATTGATTGCATTTTGCTAAATTTTGCAAATAATTTTAGGTGCATATGTAGTTTTCTATGGGTAATCTCTCAATAGGAGGATAGTGACGTCATATATGTGATAAAAAGTTGTATACATTAATCCATCATAACAAGAATTTCATTTCCTGACTGAGGTGTTTATATTTTGGTCCTTTTATCAACCAGTATTGCTCTTCACAAATGAAAGTTTAAAATGCATTCTTTTGAGTCAAAACATCAAATACCTACCAAATGAAAATCACTAATTTTCCAAATTAATTCAACTTAACCAGTAGCAGCAACCACAACTATAGTTAAGATTTTGTTGTGTGTAATTTCCTGAAGGTGACGATGGGAGACAATCAGGCACATAACGTGGGACTCCTCCAAGTGCCACGCCCAGAGGGCATAGGTAACACACCCATAGCCCTCACCATCATCGGCATCCTGACCCTGCTGGCCATCGTCATCCTCATTGTTGTCATAGGCATCAAGAGGTACCACAAGTCAAAGAGAGGAGAGAGATTACCCATTGATAACACTCATGTGGGTTTCAATCATATGGCAGGTACAGAGGAAGTCCATTTACAAGGCCAGGGTCCACATAGGATCAACAGTAAGTAGTAGGAATAATGGCATTGGTGCTCTTCTGTCTGGTCTACATAAATATCATATTTGAAAAGCTTGTATGGATATTATTGGAAACCAATACATGTGCTTGTGTAAGAAAATACATTTTTGCAAAAATGAGAAATACCCTGTGATGAGGTTCATATTAAGGAATAGATGTTGCATTTATGGATGCCATTACCAGGCCTTAAAGTGAAGGTTCTGTGAAATGGAATGTCTGTCTGTGCTTGTTTAATAACACACCACTATATTGTGTACCAAGTACATGGAATCACCTCAGGTGAGAGTACAATTGCAAATTTATAAAGCTTTGGAACACCAGACCATTGTAGCTGTTTGGCAATAGACAATTCAGTATTTACCCCTTTTGATCAAAGGAATCTATCATCTCCATCCCACAGCGATCTTGACAAATCCTGATACACGTACTGGCTAATAATGGAGCGATGCTGCCTCTCATGCATGCCCCTCAATGAGAGCACATTTAAATATGATCTTCTCTTTGTGTTTGCATGTATTTAATCATAATTAAAACGACTTATCAATGACTTATCTCCATTTCTGTTAACTCACAGCCTACTTGACGAACCCTGGTATGCCAGCCAATGAAGCCATGCCCATCATGCATGCTCCTCTACTAGAGCAGATTAACAATGAGCTAGCCGCTGAGATCAGTCAGGTCTTAATCCATGAGGAGAAGATTGCTGTGGGCAAAGTATTAGGCCAAGGTAAGTGGCTCAATCAATTACTATTATTATTTGCTATTGTGTATAACTTAATTAGATTCTTTCAATTTTTTAATTTATAATTACAAAATGAAACAAATATTGAGGTGGTTAGAGTTGTACTTCGAAAAACAAAAAATGTAAGCTAGAGCATGAATAAATATATGTTATTGTATATGTTTGATAATAGCTGCAAGATACAATATACAGTCATCAAAGAACTAAGTGGGTCAGCAATTTGGTTGCATTTGGCATTTGTTCTGGTAGTATTTGCTTTTGGAGCTATGGTACATAGTGAAAGTCCATTCATAGTAAAATTTCCAGAAATGTTTGCTGGCAAATCCATGAGAACTAATAATGTGTAATAATATTCAGCTTTTATATAGCGCTTAATACTTCCAGACGTCTCTAAGCGCTTTACAGATATACTATTACCCCGGTCATTGGATTCAGTGCTTGCCCGCACACACTGTGTGCACAATCTCCACTCCCTGGGGAGCATTCCAGCCAGGCGTGACTTGACGCTCAAAAAATGTTTGACCAACAATGACGGTCGCATCCTACCAGGTACCCATTTTAACATCTGGATGGAGAGTAGCAAGTGTAGGTTAATATCTTGCCAAAGAATATTAGTGCTGTGTCGGGATTCAAACCCTCGACCTTCGCATCTCCATTCAATTAGCTCCTTAAACCACTCGACCACGACACTCTCACAAACTAGCTATGAAGCTCCGTTTCAAAACTACATCGATGAAACATTCTTTGTTGGTATTAACTGATTAACTAGGTTAGCGAATGTTCTTATTTTAGTTTAATTGGTCTTTGATGTCTGTATCCCCAAAGGTCACTTTGGTTGTGTGTTCGCTGGTAAGCTCCATCAAGACGGCGAGGAACAGCAGGTAGCCGTCAAGTCCCTCCACCAGGGTACCCTCAACGAGATCAGTAACTTCCTTCGTGAGGGGATCATGATGAAGGACTTCAAACATCGCAACGTGCTATCTCTGATTGGTGTCTGTATCATCAGTGACACCAACATGCCGTATGTCGTCCTGCCCTTCATGAAGAATGGAGACATCCTGACGTTTGTTCGGGATCCATCCAATGTAAGTCATTCTATGCTCACCTGAATATCAATCTCACTTACCGGTACATATATACCAATAATTGGACGTGTTTGTGTTTATTATTAAAGTGATCACCCTCCATTGGTCAAAGAAAAGACACTCTCCATATAGAACCACACTCAGCTACAGTTGGCAGCAAGTTAGGCATGGATTCTCCCATGAAAGAAAAAATGCCCTGCAAATATAAAGGTACAATCACTAAAATAACATCAAATATGGAACATTTTTCTAAGAGAATCTATCAAGAGGTAAATGCTTCGTGCATTGACGTACTCTTTTTAATGAGAAACCACTACCACTGGGGTTTTTTTTATCACTGAGACACCTTTTCAAAATGTAGTGGCACATCTGGCCAATCATTATTGGTCTTTTCAATATGATGTTGGATCTTTGTAACTAGGGTTGGTATGCCTAAATGGTTTCTTCTGTTGCTTGCCTGTTCTGTCTTGCCTAGATCCCATACAGTTAGAAGACAGTCATTGATTGCCCAGCTTCTGTTTATCTGTGTTTGAATATTACTCATAATCATAGTTTCATCTTGTATGCAGTGCTAGTGGCAAATATTCTATACCTGTAGAGGTCAATTGTGCAGATTGTGCAGTTCTCCTTAGAACTATATGCTAAGAAAGATAACAACATTCCTTTTCAGGACTACACACCCCCAAGAAAGATTACCGAGTCAGAGTTCTTTTTCAGGACTCCTCAACCCTCTCTCTCTCTCTCTCACATGGTGCACCCGCAAACCTACTGTATATGTGCCGATTATATCTGCATGGTGCTATATGAAATAAATTTGCTGAAATATATCGATCAGTAAAGAAAAGGAATTATGTGCATCAATATGATATTGTATTGACATGATAGGAGCTTACAGCTAGACAGCTTCTAGAGTTCTGTCGCCAGATAGCAGAGGGCATGATGTACCTGGCTGGTCTCAAGTTTGTCCATCGCGACCTGGCAGCACGTAACTGCATGCTGGACAAGGACATGGTGGTCAAGGTAGGGGACTTTGGACTGTCCAGGGACATCTATGAGAGGTCATACTACAGCGCTAAGGACAGGACTGCCAAGCTGCCGGTCAGATGGATGGCCTTAGAGTGTCTGGAGAGAAACATATATAACACCAGGACAGATGTGGTAAGTTATGAGAGTAACACAGGTGGCAGTAGTTAGCAGCACTCAAATTCATTTGTAATTCTGTACTCTCTATACAAATCTTGTTCACTTGATCATATCATTAGAGTTGCATTGACTAATCCCAAATCCCACCTGTATATTTTACTCTGTAGTCATCTATCTCTCTATCGATCAATGTATCTTTTCAATTGAATCACAGAGTTAAAATGCTGATCTACACATAACTCCATTCATTTTAAATTTATCTTTTCACACAATTCTTTTGAAACATAATGATTTGATAATCATACAGTTTATAAGGAAATATACTGCAGTAACAGAATATTTGGCAGATTTTCAGCAAACAGTTACATGCTTTAAATACCTCAGATTGATCAAACAGAATTTGACATGCTTCAGGATCTTCTTGAATGATGTTGCATTATTCCAGCTACTAGTATGAAGGAATATGCTGTGCCCTATATTTCTTGAGTGTTTTCAGTTTCCCTGAAGTCATTTTGTTTCAATATCACTTTATTAACAATCATGATTATTAACAAAGGAAGTTAAAGAATATAATACATAATGGTATAGATTCCACCAAAAAAAAATAGACAAGACAAAATGCCCAGGCCATGTTCTATTAGGCCTAAAATAAAAACTTGATGTATTGCCCTTAAAGTGCCAAAACATGGGTCGGTCGGTCGGAATTTTTTTAAAACTTTTTTTTGTCGCCCTCTTTGGGCCGATATTTTTCAATTTGAATGTTGTTTTTTTCCCTGCCCTCTTTTGGCTGATATTTCTCAGTTTTTAATGCTTTAATACATGTGTTTCAGCGTCATCATTCTATTCATATCTTGTTTAGGATTTTGAAACAAGGGCAGAAGACAAGTGAGATTTTGGGAATAATTTGATATCATGCATTTATATCCCATTTAAACAAACAAATTAAATATTTTTTTATTCATTAATAAAAAATAATTATAAAAAAACGGTTAAAAAAAAAACTACTAACAATGCAGGGCTATATAGTCACATTATTTATGATAAACTACGTGAAACACAATGTACAACGATGCTAACGGACATGTTTAACGTATCGTATGTTTGGGGTCACAAGGGCATTAACTCCATGTCAAAGTAATATGGATCAATGCCATTGTGGCTCCAAACAGATAGATTTATACTTCATTAAATTGTTATCCTTGTTTACTCCAGTGGTCATTTGGTGTGGTGATGTGGGAGTTACTCACCCGTGGAATAGTGCCTTACCCTTCTGTGGACAATGTGGACATCTTAACATTTCTTCATGGTGGTCGACGGCTTTCCCAGCCTGAGCATTGTCCAGACCATGTGTAAGTACAAGAATCACAGCTCCATATTTGTAGATAAATCGATTGGTTTGGGGAGGAGGGAGGCAATGCTATTTCCATTGTCAAAGAATAAGAATTTCTTTGTTTTTCAACAAGAAAATAGCAAATTGTCCTGTGTTTATAAATCTTGGTTCAGCATTACCTTTTTCATAAAAATGCAAATTTTCAGATGCTATTGTTTAAAATCATTGTTTCCAAAGTCTCTAACAAGGAACAGAAGAAACAGATAAAGATCTCAAATATGCTATAGGCATGTCCTTTGGGTTTTGTTAAACTGTTTACAGGCTATCAAAATCCAGCCCCCTAACATTGCCCCCGTAACACTGCTTCTCTTACACTGTCCCTGTTGAAAATGACATTCTCTTTCCAAAGAAAACTCTTTGGGCACTTTGGGCGACCCTTGCAATTAGACTATATGCCGGTTCAGTCACTGTTTGTTGTGTTAAAAATGTATCTTTTATTTTTCAATTTGATTTTCCTACAGGTATGAGGTGATGTTGAGTTGTTGGTCAGTGAGTCCCATCGATCGTCCAAGCTTCTGTTTGCTGGTTGACAATCTAGATGGTATCCTGATGGTCAAGTCGGAAGACCCAGCTGACCAGGAGAAAACCGATGCCTATGTCAACATTCCTGGTGCATCCTCATAGTCAAGAGATATTCCTTCCAAGCAGCCGGTGAAGATCTCCAGATAATCCAAACATTGGTAACCTCGTGTATGCCCACTTATGAGCAATTATCTTAAAAGAACTTTCAAGATTTGTTGCATGGGAATGAATATAATAATATTCCTAAAACATTGTTCAGGGTGCGGTTTCATAACATTTGTTATCAATAACAAACTACAATAGCTGTTAAGCTACTGGAATAGTCTTATTTGATAGACCGTTGGCAAAATTGTTATAGAAATGTTGCAGTTGTTATTGATAAGTTTTATGAAACGCAGTCCAGCTCACCATATCTTGGATAAGATTTGTCACCTATGGCTCAGAAGGGGTTAAGAGCATGATTGTAAAACACTAGCAATCAAGTTTTACCAGGGAAAATTTATCACACTTGGAATATTAGAATCATAAAGTGTGAAAAGTGGCCGTAGAATATGAAACTCAAAAGCAAATTGACAATGTTATTTGACACTTTTTTTTTATCTGAGATATTGTTGAGCTGCTGATCAGCGAGTCCAATCTATGTGCTTGTTGACTAGCTGGACCAAGAGAAAATTGATACTTACTTCAACATTCCTGGTCAGCATCATAGTCAAAGGGATCACCTTCAAACATCTTTTTCATACTATTATAAATCTAGAAACTTATGTGACTTGAAACTCCCTCACTTTGTAAAAAATATATGTTTTCATTGAGAGAAACTTCTACAAATAGCGGTTTGAATAGTGGCCAAAGTATATGAAAATTTGCAAGCAACATTCATATGTACTGTTCTGTTCGTTGCACCCTGGTGCAACTCATACAGCCAAGTGTCTATGCAAGATTTCCCTAACAATACCTCAGTTTTGCCCGCCCATATTTTGTTTGTTCACTGTAAATAACATGTTTACACGAGCTATCTTTAACAATTATGATGACAAAAGTGTAATAATTAAAGAATATCTCAGGGATAGAGACATTTCTGAACTAAAATTTGACAGTTCAAATTTACATTTTTTGGTTGAATCTCAAGTATGAGAAGGTACAATCCTGTCTGTTAGTAGGCAGATTCTATCATTCTAACCCTTCAGATGGTTCCATTGCTGTAGGATGATCCTACCCTCGGTCCCTATCTTCAGAAAATTAGAATTCTGATTAGAGATCATGTAGATGCATTATTATTATTTATTTATTTTGTAATACAAAATCCTAGACATTGAACCTTATGGGATTCACCTTCTCAAATTAGTGATTTTTAAAAAATGTTACAGCGTTATGAATTTGATAAATAAAATTGTACACTGAATCAACCTGTGTAAAACATGATAGTGGGTATACTATATATAGGTATTGTGTGGTGATGTAAGAGAGATTTCAATCAGTCAAAAATCATATATAAAATGTAAATAAGTCACAAACAGATATAAGGCAGTAACATGAATTGTGCAAAAAACTTTGACTTACATTGTGAATAATTATCAATGTTAAAAATAAGTATAAAATATTTATCATTTTTATTAGAATAGGATGTAATTATTACACAATTGAACTAATAATTAACTAAGAAGAATCATGTACTACTATACATGTATAAGATTTGTGCAATTACATGTACTTAATATATTTTTTTATTTTTTTTATACTCCAATGAAGATTTTAAAAATATTTAAAATTGTGAAAAATTATTGATCTGCACAAGGATATGTTGTATAGTTGCATAATATGGAAAGCTTTTTTTTCCATTTTAATAACATAAATATATCTCAATCTAATGCAAAATGCCTGATTAAAATCATCAATGTATGATTTTTGTAAGGTCTATTCATTTCTAGCATGGCAAATTAATGTGAAATTTATTTTATCTGTTATCACGGTTCTCGTTTTCTAAAAGTAAGAATATACAGGATATGTATTTCTCTTTGTACAAGTACTGTATATCTTGAAATGTGATTGATAGTACTACAAACTATATGAATGTATGAATTATGTTTTTAAACATTCCACCTGTCAAATATGTATATATATATATGATATATAGATTTGTGTTATTTTATGCCACAATTTTGCCTGTTTTTGCAATTTTGGTTCATTATTAGATCCTCTTTGTATACACACTCTATCATCTTTCAACTTTGGCTACAATATTTGCATTTATCTTAGAAATTATAGAATTTCATTTGTATCGAAATCATATTCTGAATTGTATGTATATTGGTGCTACTGGGTGTGGTTCAGTAATGTTTTGTTTCAAATTTCAGAGTTGTAGATACCTAAGCAATACCCTGAAAACCCAAAGCAGGTACAACACTTAAGCTATGGTCACAAATCAGAGCAGCGACTGACCGATCAGTAGCCTGCTCGGTCGCTGCTGGAATTTAGGCATCGCCCAGCGATTAGGTCGGTGCCGGGCGGCGACCGCCCAGGCACCGAGCGTATTTTGGGCGGCAAGTGAAAAGTGAGCAGGCGCCGCCCAAATTTTAACTCCGCGCTAAAACTTCAGTGGCGACCGAGCGATGCCCTAAAATCGAGCGGTGCCTGGGCGGCCGCCGCTCGGTGGCCGGGCAGCCGCCGGGCAGAATTGGTTAAAAACTCGCCGCCCGGCCGCCGAGCAGGCTACTTTTGGGTAATGTGACCATAGCATTAGGTATTGCAGAGTGGTCCACAAACAAACCTTCAAACATGTCAAAATGCAAGTTGGAAGGAGTATGTACGTAAAGTATCTTGCACCTCAGACTCATACTTGTTCTGCGATCCAATCTGAGCCTTATTTTCAAATAAAATAAATGACTAGTTCATAAATGCTAGTTGAGAATGAATATTAATCCGCCACTGATGTTCAAACCCATCATTTCATAATTCAAACCTGTCGCTGTCACATGTTAAAACCCCCTTGTGGACTACCCTTTGTTGTACATGTGTGATAGTTAGGTGATGTATTAAAGTGAATGATTAATTAAGCAATAATAAAGTAAATATTGATTGGTGCTATACCCTTATCTGGGTAATTCATCCCATAACTTGCCAGCCAAGTAATTACACAATATATTATATGATATCTTGTCAGTTTTCGATTGTAAGAGAAGCTAGATATTTAATGTTGGAATGCATCCAAAATATTAAAATGAAAAATACTAGAACCTCATAACAAACTCCTTTAGACGAAGGAAATTTGTCATGTTATCAAATCCTCTTATACTTAAACCCCGTTAAATCAAGGCTACAAGAAAATAGTAATGATACATAATAAAGTAGTGAGACCAGCAACATTTCTTTAACAAGGTTCCACTGTAATTATGTTGATGTTATTCTTGTACTTTGACTGATAGAAATATCTTATATTCTGGCTGAATTTTATAGATCATTTTGCTGCTTCTCATTTTCCTGACATTTTGTATTTAAACAAAATAATAAAAGAGATACATTTTTCTATACAACTATTAGTATCCATACTTTTCTTTGTGATTGTTAAGAGCCCTGTAGATGAATAAAATTCCATTGCTTTGAAAAAGAGTACACACAACAAAAACAAAAATTCTAATACGATGATCTGGCATTTTTACTAACAATTTATTGATTGGAAACAAACAGTTACAATAGGACATTTCCAAGTCTTAAGAAAAGAAAACTTCAAAACTTTTTCTGCATGCAACTGGACAAATAAAACGATGTATTTTCTTTGTATTAAGGCAACAGAGATCTAAATAGTCCTCCATATCAATTGGCCCTAGCAAACTAGAAGATATGAACATGTAAATGTACAATTGATTGCTAGTTTACACTATATACATTCATATTAAAATCTATTCCAAATCGATTCAATCAATAAACAAGAATATAGAGCCTACAAAAATGTCGTTCTCTTTTCTGAATAATAATCAGAGTATATAATTTAAATCAATTCATTTCCATTCATCTTTTCCCAATCAACCACTTTAATATCTTGTGCATATCAACTGCTGTAATATTCACCCTATTTACAGGTCAATCCAGGATTTGAATTTGGAATAGATATTTGATAGTATATACTCTACCAACACTCCTAGCATATCTGATCATCCAAACTGAGAAAATCTACCACATAAATAGCCTTTGTATCAATAAAATTAGCAAATACAATGGAAAACATGTTGAAACAAACTCGATAGTAGAATACTGTAACACAGATCACTAAAAATCCAGCATCTTTTTGTTGAAATTATTATCTCCAAGCCAATCAAAAATAGATTCAGTTCACAACAATTACAAGACACAAACCTAACCAAAGTTAAAGCAAACAGTTTAAAGCGAAGAACTTTAGTTTTAAATTAACACCTATACATATGACCTGAAATTAATTTTTAAGAAATTTATCAAATTTTAATTTATTTATTATTTGGGCCAACATTTACAGACTACCAAGGTCTATATGATTATATAGCATCTCATTTTCTGCACAACATAACAAAATTAGAAAACACATATATCAACAATAACAAAACACATAAGTACCTTTTGCAAGTTGAGAAACAGGGAAAGTAGGAGATGAGATAGAAATAAGAGAATAAGAAAGTAAGTATAAATATCAAGGGTATTTTGAAGAAAACATTATAAATTGAGAAACTGCTGCACATATAACGAGGAGGCTCCTCGTATTTCATATATTCTTCAGAAATGTGTCGAAGTTGAAAATAATGAAACGGTACACTGCATGTGATCCTAAAGAATTACACAGACATTTTTTCTAATTATTGTCATACCACTTTTACAATAGAATGAAATTCTTTTGCTTAACATATACATACCCTATGACAAAGCAGACTTAATATAACTCTTTTAAATTATATTGAACAATCAACTGACAAATGGAGGAGCTGCCTTGCATATATTATAATTTTAGTAAAGTTCTGTTTGAAATATTGTTTCAGGAATAGACCACGCAAGTATAAGTAGCAGAAAGAAAATCTGCAACTTCAATAAGAAATATCATGAAGTGCAACTATGCAGATCGCCATGTATGCTGTCTTTCAAACTTCAAGTGCTTACTAATGAAATTCCTGCACTTAAAAAAAAAGAAATGTTTGGTTTACATAACATTCATAGTAAAGGAAATAATGAATCAGAAACATGTTGAAGAAGTGCTGTGTGTTGAAAAACACAATACCATGTCTTCCTATTAGTCTCTGTATGATATACCAATAAAGTTATTCCACTCATATTTCAACATCTGATGACAATAATATTTTTTTCCCAAAAAGAAATAGAACACAAGTGCAAGATAGATATTGAATGAGAACGAGAGAGAGGGAGAAAAGAAAGAAAGAAAAACGAATGATGTACAGAGAGTTCATAAATTAGAAATACAAAAGGCCATTTTCGTAATGTAACCAAAAATAATACATAAGTCTTTGTGAAATGCCTCAATACAATTTATTTCATTCACCTGATAAGAATAATAGAATTTCAATAGTCAGAATGCAAACTGCATATATCAAGTGTTGCTAGGTAGGTCAAGCCATAGTGTTTGTCCTCCCTGGCAACAACTTATGTATACAGTTTGGATTCTGTCTATTGAAATTCTTATATTCTATTCAGGTGAATGAAATAATTTGTATTGCGGCACTTCACAAAGACGTATGCATTAAATTTGGTTACATAACGAAAATAGCATATTAGAGAGAAAGAGACAGACAGACAGTAGAAAAGAACATGAGAAACATGTAGAGACATTGACAATGGTGTGAACAAAAAGATGAGATACTGAAACAAGGACAACTGGAGTGAGCAAAAGAGAAAAAGGGAGAAGAACAGAGAAAGAGAGAAAATATTCTAAAAGTGCAAGGAACAGAAAGAACCATCATATGAGCTATAAGTGCTATGCTGTATCATGGGCCTCGCTTGTATCGCTCGTGAATGGTTCAGTGCCCTCGCCTGTCACCCTACGTCGGTGGTGGACGGCACGATCGTATGCAATCTGCACGTTCTTGCGCACAGTCGACTTACGTCCCTCCATAAGCTTCACGTTGTCCAAGCCAGAGTCGACACCAAGTGGTTCCAATTTGGTCCTGGGAAGCCATTGCCTGTATGAAGAAAAAAATCAAAAAATGATAATGATTTAGTCATTGTAAAGGAGTCATGGAATCTACCACATCATAATGAAATAGATTTGTTCACCTCCCACTTACACAAATGTTAACATCGTTTTCAGAATATCACCCCAGATATTTAGAAACTTTGATGGCATACTTCCAAGACTTGTGAATAGTTTGGGAGTTGCATGGCCACCATAGAACATTATTAAAGTGGTACGGTGGACATAAACAGAATTTTGTTACTATGTATTTCCAGACCTGTACCCTATGAAAACATAAATAACTTATTAGAAATAATTCTAACCTGTTTAGATACACATCCAAAATTGAACTATGAGATGATTCAACCCTTAGCATGCAGCTAAGAAAAAGTGGTTGGCTCAAGCCCCCACATCCTTCCCTACCCTCTGTCCTATCTTTCTCCTACATGTACCTTCCTCCTCCCCCTCCCACAAACCCTGACGTGAAATTATCAAAATAAACTGGCACAGTAATCAAATTCGCACTCCTTGAACAAAATTTAATAGAATTTTGAGAAAACTCTGATCTGACAAAGAAGCAAGAAGCAAAGAGAAGAGGCCTCTCCAACCAACTCACCATGTGCGTTTGTTGTCAAAGAAGAGAACGAGATAGAGCTGATCATCCAAGTTGAGACGTTGGTTGAGCACCTCCGTGGTGGGCACTGGGATGGGCACGCCGTTGTGGAACGTTCCAGACCGTGGCATCTTGGGGTCGATAATCTACGCACAGTCAAAGTAAACAAATGGGTAAACCAAGAGTTAGACACAGGTGGATGGAGAGTTCATGATTGTAACATGATGCATAATGCCCAAATGAACAGTCCTCTTAATATCAGTGGTTACCTTGTGTGAGCAAAGTCTTCAAACACATCTGATGATCACAAACGGTTCGTATGTCAGAAAATGTATGTCAGAAAACCCAGCAGTTTACAACAGGTACTTCAGTATTTTACCCAACAGTTATTTCTACCCACTGAGAGTATGCCATTTAAAGCATTTGCTAAACATCCTGAAACTTCCTCCTTGAGGAGCCAGCTATGTTTGGGGAATATAGGACTTAAAGAGGTCCATGCGGACTATACTCTCAAAATAACACAATGAAGTCATCCTCTAAACTATTTTCTCTATACCGCTGACTTAAGTTTTTATCCTATAAAATATACCAACCAGTGAGATAACATACCAGTAAATTCAATTGTGTCGTTTCAAGTGGGTAACATTGAATGATTAACTGAATACCTAATATCTAAAATATCATGCCACAATTGGAACAGTGATGGAGTGGGGGTCTCAAGATGTGCTACAACATTATAACATATTTCACTGTGTGCAACAGAAAGGTGATATCTATGTGAAACACAGGATTCTTTAATACTCAGGTAACTTTGTTCAAAAAGTGACCATATGATATAAAGTATGCCGGTACTCTCTTTCTCCTAAACACAACTAGATAACTGCTGGGAATATATTATCACATGAAAAGCAAATAGGATACCAAGTATGGAGAGCTGTTATTAGCCATGAAGCATAGCCTTGATTATCTAGAGATATTCGCAGCCTAGAATATGCATACCGTACCGGTAATGTTTTACCAAATGTTGTTTTGCTTCCATATCAGTAATTAGTTTTTTTAATTCCTTCCTCTAACTGATATTACTAACGGACCTTACTTTATATTATCCATTCAATCATAGTATTCAATTGAAGTGTGAATAGGTCTCATAATGTCCAGCCACCAGGATTAATCACTAGATTTTACTGTTTGTACCCTTGATAAAACAGCAAACAATTATCAGCTTTGATATCTATGGTATTTAGAAAGTGATCTTTCCTGGACATTTCTTGAAGTCCTTACTTGTTTGTGGAGAAAAAAAACCTGGTCGTAAGCGGGTAATAGCATTACGATGCAACTACAGATGGGTTAAAGAAACATGCCAATATATCACATACAAACATATCAACTTGCGCCAAATCATTGATCAATAATAATACTCATAATAACAATCATTTTAAAAAATACAATCATATCAATAAAATCATCAAAAAGTAATAATAAGAAAATCAAAACATTTCATGAGAATAAAATAAGAACATTTAACCTTTTTTATTTATATAATTTGTTTAGTATTCCTTTCTCTCCTTTGATAAACCATTGTAGATGAAAAGCTTTTATAAAGCGGCACACAGAACGAAAGCTGCAAAATTTGTAACAAAAAAAATGATGCCCTGAATACATGTACATGTAGCAGTTTACCCATTACACAATATATAAGTGTCATACAAGTATCTTGTATTTCATTTTTCTTTTTTAATAAATGAATAAATAATAAATAAATAAATAAAAGAATGGAAGGGGATGATTCTGTTCTGGCTAATACTTGTTAAGGAAGAAGCGTGAGAGGTAAGGTAAGGTCAGTGAAGCATGAAAGCAATGGTATAGGAATGAAATCATCAAATCAAGCTACCACTAATCTTCTACACTTCTACAGTGAGCTGAGATGGATGCACTACATGATTTTGCTACTCCTACCTACGTGTACATATTGAATGATGACGATGATTGCATGTGCTATCTTTGGGTGTCTACTGTAGATTGTGATGTGACATGTTGAATTCGGAACTTGAAACGGCTATAAATCTACATGAATCTTACTGAGAGTTGCCCCGACTTGTGTGTTTGAATTGGGGGTGTCCAACCTATCACCCAACTTGCCACAGATTTGGAGAGTGCACGGTTGCAGCACGATCCTCTCATCTCAAAAGCAAATGATGGTGCACATGGCAATAACCGAAGATGCACACTACAACACAGCTCGAGAGAGAACTACACCAGCTCAACGTTCTGCCAGCTAGTTAGCACTAATTCTACTCCACAGCTAAACTGTGCTGCAGCCTCAGATATGGTCCAGGCAAGCCAGCCTGGCACAGATAGAGATATATGGTAGATAGAGAGAGGAGCTGCTGCTATTCTTGAGATTTCTTCTAGCTTATGGGTGGTTAAGGCAATAGGTTGGACACCCCCGGTTGAAGATCTTGGAATGTGATGATGACAGGTGGAGTACGTACCAGAGCGGGATAGGATGGGTAGCCTCTGCACTTGGCCCAGACCATGTCCAACGGATTGAGTGGGATCTCCTCTTCGTCCGAACCCCAGAGGTGGCTCCTCAGCTTGCCTGCACGACACACAGGGGGTGGGTACGTTAGGGGTGCCCCAAGTAATCACTCACTCAATTATGGGAGTTCTTCTACTGCTTTACAATTCTCCACAAAGGTGTGTACTCTAAAGATTTGTTTTACTCTCTTGAAATGCTTGTAAAGGTGCCCTAACCACTAGCAGCACAAACACTGCAGATTTTCAAAATCATGTTCAATATATCCTGCATGTAAACTATACTTGAATACTTGCATACTCTGTGTGCATACTGGTAAGTAGAAGCCCCTCTTCCCCAATATTAGATAAGCTAATAAATGCTTGTAAATAAAATAGGAATGCAATGAATTACTACACAAGTCAAGTTGGTTTAAAGAGTAATAAGCAAACTACAGGCATTGCCTTGAAACAAATCCTATTGCGAAAACTTGCCAGATCAAATCATTGCGGCAGGATAATATTTTCATAATATGAGGCACAATGAATACAAGTTTGTATTAGGATATAAAATGTCAATTTCAGACAAATTTCTATTTTTTTTTTTTTTTTTAAAGTGGTCAAGCCAAACAAGACATTAGTTATGTCGATTATGATGGTGGTCCCTTAAGTGTCCTATTTTTTATTTTATTTTTTAAATTGGTATTTGGTCCTTAAAGCATTGTTTGGTCCAGTTAAGATTTACTCTTTCAACTGAATGAAAATTGTTTACATTCCATAAACCAATATTTTAAAAAAGAAAAGAGGGCTCAATTGAATTCTGTATATCCAGTTGCAGACCTTAGTCATATTTTTGCAAATGTGAATTCTATAAGTATGCCAGTGATCAACATCATTTCCAATGTTTTTATTCCTCTGTCTTTCCTTCTTTTTCTTTGGGACAAGGGGTGTTTTGTGACTGATATCGGTATATCAAAAGTACATTCAAGTAAGGTTTTCTTTTTAAATCACTTACAGTGTAGGCAATTTAGAAAAACATTTAAACTACAAAACTGGACAAAATGAATTACTGTACATAACACAGTAACATTTGGCAATACGAAATAGGCCTGGATCATGAAAAATATAAAGATATCCCATTACAGAAAAGGTATACTCATAGCACAATCAATGTGTATCCAGTATAATATGTTATTATCGTACAAGTACAAGTCTTCAACAGTAGCTGATTTTGAAAATTTGCAACATCTACGCAAGAGAAGTAGAGATTGAAAATCTTCAATCTATTTTTGTTTTCCATCTATATAAAAAACAATCAATCAGATCATACATGTAGGACAGCTTTATTTTAGATATAAACTATGAACCAGTCCCATACTTACTTAGGTGTAACTTGTTAGTTTAAAATCTAAAGTGATGGGATGAAAGTGCTCTCAAACACACTGTTAGAAGAACGCACGACACATGAAAAGGCATACATTGTAGCTAACATCAAAATCTTACAATGGGACTATATACGGTTGTTGAAATCAGATTTCGTGTGCATGAAATTAAGGTCAACTTTAGGGATTTGCAATAAAGTATAACAGCAATTGGAATAGTCATTAGACTAATGGACTCTCAAATTTCATTATTTTACAAAGAAATCAAGTACCCCTTCATGAAAAAATGACTTATGCTTTCTGATCACGTTGAATCCAAAATCTTCTTAAATTTTGTTTGATTCATTCATTTCATTATGTTTGTATACATTTTTTTCATTAAACTGTTTTGTACATGTACATATTTGGTAATGGGCCGTTGCTAGTTGAGATTATTTTTATAGTACATCACTGGCAGTACCTGTATTCTGAAATTCTGCCCATTTTCTAGTTGATATTATACATTTGCAAATATAAATCTTCATCTAAACTTCAGTAACAAGCCTTTCATAATACTGCCAATTTTGTTGATGCTCTGCATGTGATCAGTGTACTTTCATAAGGTATTGACTATTGAGCAAGATTTTCATCTAAGCAAATTAGTTGAAATCATCTTTCAATAAAAATACTGCTGAATACAGCATTTTTGTTTTCATTTTTAATATTTACTTCCCAATTATGTGTTTATTTTTTAAACATTTGTACCTGTATATGAACTTTCTGAATATATGTGTATGTGCCAAGTCATATTTTGTTTTTTTGAATGGTTTTACATCACTCCATTCATCTATCAGGCTGGCCATTTGGCTAGCCATTGGGCTAGTCTTTAGACTCATCATCAAGCTCAAATGATACATTTGAACTAACCTACAACTTTTGAAGTGTTGTATCAAACACAAATCCTTTTATAGCAAAATGCTGTTCAAAATGGTATTCCTAAATTCAAACAAATTTGTTTAGTTGACATAAACATTCTGATGCTTACATTTTTAATAGATATCACAAACAATGTAAGGTGTATACTGTATCAGCAAAAATGAATATTTTGCACCCCCAAAAGGAATAAAATCTCTCATTTCTGGACAACCAGTTCTAATTACATTCTGAATAATCAAAGTAACAAGAGTTCATAATGACAGCCTGGGGTCATAAGTATCACACAACGTGGGGAACGATATGTGAATTTTTATCTAGCTTCAGAGATATCATCTCCTATTTCTTTCCCTTGTTACTATCATCATTTTGCGGTGGGGAGTATTTTCATTCTCTTATATCTAATTTGTGCATAGCATTGTAACTTTGATGTTGTTTTATTTGCAAAAAGGGGAATGCGTTAGTGGGTTAAATGGTTAGCATGAGAATGGGATAGGATAAAAACAAAGATTGTTATGCAGTGAAAGCTTATAAATTGCAATTGAAAGGGATGGCTTGTAAACAGGGTTAGTATAAGTGTGTGGTATGAAAAATAAAATGAACGGTTCCTTTATTTGACTGATGCCAAACAACTTTATGTTAAAAAACTGTTAATCATTATTTAAGTAAAACTAAAATAGAGTATACTTATCTAAGATCAGTGGTTCATTAAGTCTGTTGCCTCAATATCAACATAGAAATTAATATTTTACAACACATGGACACACATTAAGAAATTAGTACGTTGTGAATTTTTCACAGATAATCACACAAATTACCTTTAAAAGATTAGGCTACAAGGTAACCCAAAAAACTGTTTACCCACAGAGTAAACATAAACAAACAGCTACTGACTACATACATGTACAACTATCAAGATATCATCAACAATGCACTAAAAAATGATTGTATTTTTGTTTGCAAGCCACAATTCTCATGCATGAAATTGGAACATTTGTCCATTAGAATGGGTGATAATATGTGCACGATTCTACAACTACATACTAGTCATACAAATGTATGTCTATCACGCCAGATGGTTTTTGAGTGATCAACAGTTAACACACATACAGTATGAAAGTACATTGAAGTGTACAAAGCAGTGCTTTGATTTGGTAATATGATTTTGTCACGGTCTAAGGTAGATACGTGTTTATTCAGTTTGGGCAGATGTCAGGTGATGTGTATTAATTTACCTATTACTTACTTCTTCCCCCCCCCCCCTCTTCTTCTTTAGAAAACCACAAACTGATTACAAGTGTTACAAAATATATCAATATAATCATCTAATTACATTAAATATATATTGGCACATATAATATCATTTTTAGAAGTATTGTTATTATCTTTGTTTGGTAGTGATTTTTTTTCTCCCCTTTTTTTCTTCATAATAATGTATAAAGGATATTGTCCTACATGTACTTTAAGAAATATTACAATCGCAGCTAAAAGGAGACTTGTTTTCTGAAATGTTTAAATTGAATGTTGAAACAAGTTACAGCATTAGTTTGTCCAATGTTGGTGAATTGAAAATAGAATAGATCCTTCCATGAGAAATGAGAATTAGACATGCACAACAGATGTGTTAATAATCATGCAACAGAGAGACATGCAGATGGATGGTGAATTCACACACACAGAAAAAACAATCAACATCATATTATAACATACACCTGGTCTCAATGTGAACATCAAAGAGGTAGGGAGACAGTGCCACTCTTTTTTTTCCAAGTTCCTAAACAGTTTCATTAAAAAAAATGTCCATGATGAAATCAATTTTATGATAATTTTGCATGTGAAACAGAAATGGCTGTCAGGTTGCAAGATTTTTGTTTAAGCCCAATCAAAATGAAAAGCAAGAATCACAAATGTGAACAAGAATGTATACTAGTTAGAAGAAAGGACAAAACAAGTCAAGCTTGAACGAACAGGTGAAAGATTTTTTTGATTTTTAAGAAATAAGAACAGATAAGAAAGCAAACTAATCAGAAAGAAAGCAAGAACTATTTTTTTTAAAGAAGGAAATTCCATAAAAAGGAAGGAAGAGAACAAGATTTCCTTAGATAAGGTTAACAGAAACAAACAAAACAAAATAAAGTTTGAAAAAAAATGCAACCCTGCTGATAAGCCCATAACTTTGTTGACATGTTTTTTTGTTTTATTTTCTTCTTTTTGGATTCTGTATAGAATAAAAGTGTTGTGTGCACAGTCACCCTACCTCTCCTGTCCCTGAGCACAGGCCCAGCCGCACCTGTAGGGATGGGTCTGCTGGTAGTACTGGTGCTCTCTCCACAGGATGTATCTCCACTGCTGTCATCTGTGAATGGGTTCCTGTTAGCCTGGAGCAGGCTACGCCCACCCGGTCCTCCGTTCTCCATTGAAGAGCTCATCTCAGACACCGATTCATTTGAAGTGCTCGTCGATGAACTGCTGCTGTCCGATTCTGAGCTGGTTCTGGGTCGCACATGGCCTGAACGGTACTTAGAAAAGCTTTCATTGTTCTGGGTTCCACTGTTTTGGGTTCCACTGTTCTGGGTACCACTCTCAAAACCATTCGGAAGATCCTTTGATGGAGAAGTCATCCTCCTGCTTGGGCTACGCTGTCCGATCGTACTCATGCTTACACTGCGGGCTCGCTTGGCGGGAGGGCTAGCACCGGAGTCATTATTGGGAGCTGGTAAGTTGCCCTCATATTCAGTCTCTACATGGAGGCTACTGCTCTGGCTGACCCGATGTGCAGGTTTATTGGGTGAACCCCCTTGATCCACAGACAGTGATCGCTTTGGCGGTCTACCAGGCTTCCTTGGACTAGGACTGCCCTGCTTCCCTCCCTTACTACTGAACAGTACTGATGTTCTCCTACCAACACCAGAAGGTGACGCAGTCTTGTCTGCCGGTGTTGGACTCTTGGTCTTTGGGGTTTCTGCGATATCATTCGCTGAAAGGGTGGGAATGGAATCCCCAGAAGCACCAGGCTGAGGATCGGACATAGTTCGGACAGATCGGCCACGGCCCCTCCCCCTTCCACGCCCTCTACCTGGCGAGCCCATGGCTTTTCCTGGGGAGGGTCTGGAGGGAGATGACCTGCTTCGACTGGTTATAGGTAGAGGTCTGGCTGGTGAAAGCTTTGGTGGGACAGAGTCACTCTGGGATGTGACTTCACTTGATTCACCTGGAATACAAATGGCAGGTAAGGCTTAGGATAAGAGAAATACATTTCAAAGTATAACATAAGGCTTATGACCTAGCACGTGTATTTCAACTGCTTTCATTTTTTTAAACATTCACTCTATAGATGACACAAGAGGAAAATACGAAGAAGAAAAAAATGGAGAAAAAACATATCACAATTGGACACATTGCATAGGCCATAGAAAGCCATTTATACAACCGCACTGACAATTAACCCATACAGTAAGTATATTACAAAATGGAAATGTAAACCCTGGTAGATTCTTCAGAATAGACCACTGAGCCATTCCCCTATTACAATTTTTGCATGTGTTAATATAAGTTTTTCATACCAAGTGCAAGGCAAGTGGTAGTTCTGTCACACTGTACATGCCCTTATTTAATTTTAGTTGATGGATATGTAGCTCATTCATTAAACTAGATGGAACTTCGACTGCCCGCAGTCGAAAATGATGCCTCCGTCATAGAGCAAGTTTACAAACCAAAACAGAAGAAATTTTTCAAATTCAAGTTCAATTGTAATCCATTAACAGGTTCTCAGAATATCGTGATTACAAGCGATTTCTCATATACATATATGACCCTTTGACCTCATGACCCTAAAATCTACTCAGTTCATTGGCTCTGCAAGATGTCCTGAGTTAAATAGTAATCCATCTGTCAGTTCTATTTTTGCATACATAATGAGCCCATGACATTTGACCTTTGACCTCATGACCCACGAATCTACTCGGTTCATTGGCTCTGCAAGATACATACATGATCTAAGTTTGGCAGGAATCCATCAATCTGTTCTAATGATAATGCGATAACAAGCTATTTTTGCATACATTATGAGCCGCATGACCCTTGACCTTGACCTCATGACCCTCAAAATCTAATCAGTTCATCGGCTCTGCAAGTAAAATACATGACCTAAGTTTGGCAGGAATCCATCAATCGGTTCTTGAGATAACGTGATCACGAGCTGTTTTTGCATACATAATGAGCCCTGTGACCTTTGACCTCGTGTCCCCAAAATCTAATCAGTTCATCGGCTCTGCAAGATACATACATGACCAAAGTTTGGCAGGAATCCATCAATCGGTTCTTCAGATAACGCGATCACGAGCTGTTTTTGCATACATAATGAGCCATGTGACCTTTGACTTTGTGACCCCAAAATCTAATCAGTTCATCGGCTCTGCAAGTATCATACATGACCTAAGTTTGGCAGGAATCCATCAATCGGTTCTTGAGATAACGCGATCACTAGCTGTTTTTGCATACATAATGAGCCCTGTGACCTTTGACCTTTGACCTCGTGACCCCAAAATCTAATCAGTTCATTGGCTCTGCAAGATACATACATGACCAAAGTTTGGCAGGAATCCATTAATCGGTTCTTCAGATAACGCGATCACGAGAACGGGACGTACGGACGTACGGATGGACGGACAACCAGAAAACATAATGCCTCCGGCTACTTCGTAACGGAGGCATAAAAAGATGCATTCATGTATGCTCACTGTGACAGCAACCTGTGATCATGAACAACATCCAATCATGAACTCATTAAGTCATTTGCTAATAGTCTTGACAGCTCTGTGAATATTAGATAACTGGAGGAGACATTGGATGAAAAGAGGGAAATGAGTACATACTTGATGACGACTCCTCAGTGGTCAACTCAATGTTCCGGGAACTTGCATCTCCACCATTATGGGGTTTGTCCTTGCCCTTTTGGATTGCCAGCCGCCGTCTGATGATGTTGATCTCCCGTTTAAGCTGCTTGGAGCGTTTGGAGCGTGCAGCACTGTGCTTGATGCCGCAGGTTGCATCCAGCTTCTCTAGGAGTTCATGAAGTTGGTCCTCCAACGTCATGTCTACTCTGTTCTCTGCTTGAAGTACTGAGTCAACTGGTAAAGGATGGCATAGAATAATCATTATCATTAATCATTATTATACATGACAATTAGTCGTTAGTACAATATCATGAAAGCCATTATGCAGACAATATGCTTTGTAAGGAGATCACATTCCATGGTTTTTCATTGTTTTCACCACTACTTCTGTTCTTTCAGTTTGCCCTTTTCCAGATTTCTCACATTGTTCTAATATGTAACACAAAATTAATTACTTTCTACATGAATAAGAATGGACTTTCGTCATATCCTAGCATGCACAACATAAAGAAGCACCAAATGAAACATTACCAAATAAGATGCAATGAGAAGTGGTTGCTGTAGTTGTTTATGACTATACTAACTGACCACTTACTAGACACACTTCGAAAGACATAGAATGATTTGTAATTTTAACCTTATTGGAATATCCAAAAGACCATGATACTAATAAGGATTTGCTTGTATGGGAAGACATTAAGTTTCTACAAAGCATAACCCCAATAAAAAGACATGTTAGGTTAACCCATACATCAATCTATTTGGTTTGCTCCCAAATGACTGATAATCATCTCAGTATTGACAGCAATTATAATCATTACATGCTTCTGAAAATAGATAAAAATAAAAGAAATCATGATAATGGCTAATCGCAATCTCGACCCATCAATAAAATAGTGGGAAAATGTGATTCGGCAGACCCAAAGAATGACACGGGCGATGAAAGCTTGAAAGACGACCATTTCAATATCAATCTACAGTATCTATTGAGGACTTACTGTCTCCGAGTTTAATTTGTGTTTCTTCATATTTGGGGGCCTTCTCTAGATGAAGTCCTGTGTCAGGGTCATAGCCAGCTTTCTCCGATTGCCTCTTAGCATGTCTAAGTACAGCACCTCCCTGAAACATAAGATATGAAGAATCATGCAAAAGTAGTAATATGGTCTTTGTCAAAACTGAAATTTAAATGTTATAGTATAGTGTAGATATTTTAAGGATTGATGAGGATATTTATTTTTTGGTTTATTTTTAGATTTTTAGGAATACCGTTGACAGCAGAAAATACATTGCAACAAATGGTTGTTTGTGGAACACCTGCAATTAATGAAAATTGGCTAACAATGCCTTTGACATTAACACATCTTAGAAAATGCACAGTATACCGATATCAGGTTTGAACTCTACATCTCAAATGTATATGTTGTTCCTATAATAATGATGTACAGACAATCATTGCAATAAAAATCAAATATATGTTACTGCAAGATAATTTGAATGCCCAAATTAAAATTAAAAAGTCTGAAAACATAGCTGTGCCTGGTACATGATGTTCATAGGCATTGTCAAACAAACAATTTTGCCAGGATACAGACACAACTTGCCAGCACACCAATTTTCCAGCTTCTACATCAACCCTTACTGTACTGGGCTATTTTTAGCACCTCGTGATTGGGGGGGGGGGGGGCCTGGGAGGCCCCCCCCCCCCCTTTTGACACCTTTGACACCTTATCATATAGAAAAGTAATAGCGTCAAATCATGAAAAGATGTGGAAAATTATAAAAAATCTAAGCTGCCTGAAAATGGGTTAATGAGTGCCCGAATACTGAAAATTAAAAAAAAACTTTAGAGGACATGCATCTCTCTCATATGCCCATGATCACGTTGCAAGAATTGAGATGAGTCTTACCTGATCTCTGATCTTGACCGCTGCCCGGTAGTACTTGGTTTCCTTACTGTTGTAGCTCATACAGTTCTCTATCATCTGGTTGAAGTCTTCTTCCATCTCGTCCAGCCCCTGGTACTTGTGGCCCTCCACTTTGTCGCTCATTGTGGAGAAGTCCATAGGTTTTGTGATGACATCGTAGTAGTCAGGAGCCTGTAGAAACAAACAAAGAAATGTTGTTGTCTAAGGGACAAGCCATATTTGAGTAGGAACCAGAACTAACTGTATCACTTTCTTCTTTTATGGGTAATACAGTAAAAGTGTAGCTGTCTACCTTCTCCACAATATTTCCAAAAGGAGTAAAAATTATCTAAGATCTGATGTTCATGAATAACATTCAAAGGCACCATGCTCCTCTTATACATGTACATATTTGCTGTAGCACGTCTGCAAATCAGGGGGCTGCTTCTTTGGTTAGTCGATGACATTATGTCATTTAAGAGTCTATTTTAAACAATAACTGTCATTAAGTTCCTACAATAAAACTTGGTAATTTCACTGATAGGTTCCCAGACTGACTAACGAGACAAAGGAAAGACAAAAGTGTACCACTATTTAACTTAGGAATACCATTTGGTTTTACTAAGATAGCATTAAAAGCAACCCAGACAAATTTTTGTTCCATATCTTCTGTACAAGGTAAAGTCTCCTAAGTCTGCAACAGGGAGATGGCAGGGCCGAAAACTAGGCAAAAGACTGACAACTAAGATTCCTGGGCCCTGTCTTATAAAGAGTTGATTCAAATTGATCACAGCTTGCCTTGAGATTGATATGAAATACCACTGCGTACATACATTTGTATCTGTAAGAGATTGTAACTTAAGGATTCATTTAAAGGCTTGGAGTCGATATGGATCAATCGCAACTTTTAATAGGACAGTGCCCTGTTATATACAATTATTTTTACCTCGTCAACAGCCACAGGTTCAGAGAAGATGTTCAAGGGATCCATCTCCTCTAGTTTGGCTAGCGTTCTCTGGAGCAAGATATTGAATGGCTGCAGCTGCATGTCAGTTGCCTTCTGGCTTAATTTCATCTGAAGAGTAGGGGGGGGGGAGAAAAATAATCATCATTACATTAACAAATATGTACAGTACTACAAAATGAATAGTTTTATCACTGCGAAAATGAAAATAAAATTGAATTATAGCCTTCTTAGATCTAATTTTAAAAAAAAAAGAAACAGAACAATAACCCTAGCTCTATCTTCTCATTCAGGAAATATTTTGTATCAAATAACAAAATTACAGAATAAAAATTATATCCCATCTTTGACAATCAAGAAGGAATTCCTCAAATATTACAAATAGAAACCATATGAATGCATCATTGTAAAGAGCTCTTAAAAGCAGGGGTTCTAGCTAGGGTCATAGTTTAAAGAAAGGCAACAAATTATTGTGTTATGCCTTTAATACACAGGTCTTGTTTCAACTAATAAAACAATTCATCGAACATCAGCTCTTTACACTTCATGATTTTTTTTAAATCCCATCATGATTCAACAATTTTACTAAAAACGAGCGAGGATAACCTCCTTACTTACCTGTTCTCGCTTCAACTTTTCTCTCTTGCGAATGAGTTCTACCAGCAGCCTTGCTCGTTCCAAGTCATGTCGTAACCTCTGCCAGTACTTGAGCTGCTCTTTCAGTCTGTTTGCCTTCTGGCTCTCACGCTGCAAAAATATATTTGAATGAATAAATTTACATGAAAAAAAAAAACAGAGCTGTGATAAGGTTCCTACAGGCTCGTTCAGATATGACACAGCAAAAACGCTTCACATTTCTGTATCTTATAAGACAGAGCTCAGTGAATACACGCAAGTCCTTTGTTGCTAGTAGTTGGCATTCATTTACACGTTGACAAAAATTCTGCTGTTTTTGTTTTGCGACGGTTGACCGTGCCATGTCTGAACAAGCCTTAACAATTCCTAACATTTACAGACCACATTCAGAAGTGATCTACCGGTATTCTCTGCTTACATGTATTAATCATAATCATTCATGGTAGGTCTAGATTATTCAAATCTATTTTTATATCTTCATTGATAGGATATGGTGGGGGTGTCAAAAAGTATTACACAAACATTTTTTTGGGAGGAACAAATGTCAAGAAAACATGTAAGGAACATGATTTAACGATTTTGTGTAAATTAGCCAAAGCAATTTTTCTCGTAAGTTACCGAATCTGATCTTAATTTACTTTAAATCTATTCTGTTTAGATCATGAAAATGTACAAGCACTCGTGCAAAGCTCTAATTCTGTCAAGTGTTCATGCGTAGAATAAGCACATGTAATGTATGATTAGCATGCAAAAAAGAGCAAAGATACTGCATTTAAAATTTTGCAAAATGTAATGTACAAACAAAGAGGACTATAGAGAACAAAGGACCAGAAGAACTACCTGTATTGCTAAGATAATAATGTCTATGAGGAAACATGTGCAGTAGGTGCCGCCTATACAAAACATTATGTAATAACCATGTCTAGTTGTCTACCACAAAATAAAAGGTGGGAAAAATATGTAACCATGCAACCATTATACATTTTACATGTATACCACAGAAAAGGAATTCTACTTCTCTACTAAATAAACTACAAATGAAGGAAAAGGAAAGTGCAATACTATACGTGGCACTGGTGACAATGCTTACACTAACCGAATCCTTGTTGCGCTGCGATTGGTGGTGTGCTTGCAACCGCCTCAGTAGAGGCACCCCATGCCGAGACTGTCGTTTGAGTGTCCAATAGCTGACAAGTCTTTGCATGAAGTGCTGTTTCTTCTGCAGAGTTACCTTTTTCAGTATCTTGGATATCCTGATAGGTTACATGTTTTTAATGAATATATACAAATATATTGATTAATACAGACAATGAAAAGGCATCAAATTCAGTCCATCTAAGATCACACAAAAACATCAAAGTAATATGTACACACGTTCATTTTAAGCTGTACACTACCATTGGACTTTGATAAAGATTCAAGCAGCAACACTAAGAATTTCTTTACCGGTACTCATAATTCTTTTTTCTTGAAGCAGGGTTTGAAACTAACAGGTGCCCAGGACAGATTTGCACCCCAAAATGTACTGTAGGTCCAGATAGTGAAACTGTATTATGCTGGAAAACTTTGTTTAACGTTTGAAAAATACAAAAAAAGATTCTCCATACACCTGTATACCACTCAATAAAATATACTAGCTTGCACTTACCTTTGTTGTGGAATGCATGGAATGGAGACCACTGGCATGGCCGCTCTCTTCTCTGCCAAAATCTTACGTGCCTTTCTCATGTTTTTCCTGGATATTGCCTTAGCCTTCTTGGCTGACCAGCCTTTCTCAGCAGCATCCATCTCGATCACCTTGTCATTCTTCATAATGGGTTTCTTCTCCGCTTCAGCTGGAGTGTGAATGTCACAGAATGCAGTCTTTCGGATGCTAATGGATGTACCATTG
The DNA here is from genome assembly GCA_035222895.1 of Strongylocentrotus droebachiensis. NCBI lineage: Eukaryota > Metazoa > Echinodermata > Echinoidea > Camarodonta > Strongylocentrotidae > Strongylocentrotus > Strongylocentrotus droebachiensis. The sequence continues at coordinate 43,140 of JAVYIG010009204.1, read as the reverse complement.
ATACCCGTTTCTCGAATGGGTTCCATTTTCATGAACAAAGTAGCCTGTTGGGCACAGGTGACATGGAAAGCTGTGTAGCAGTTTGTTTTGTGACACTGAATGCAAGCCCCAACACCTCGCTGCTTGCAGATGTAGCACGTCAGTTTCCATCTAGCCGGAGGAATGTGAGCTATACTGTCTATTGGCTCAAGGAATACTGTGTTGGCAAAACCTACTTCTGGGATCCACAGTGCGCACATGACATGGGCCCACCTCCCATCATCAGTCTGTTTGAAGGCCCCACCTTTATTTGGACAAAGGGCACAATCAACTGCTCTGGAGGGCGACTGGAGACAGCGACGGCACAACCACTGTCCCTCTGGAATGTAGGGCACCCCATAGCATTCTTGATGCACAGCAAGATTACACATGTCACAGAATAATATAACATTACTGTTCTGGCACTCCCCATCGTTGCATATGCAGCAAACTGCATCTTCATCGATGAACTGCTGATTGTCTGGTTTCCCAGAAGATTGACTCTGAAAATGAGACTCTTTCTCCAGTCTGTCCATCAACAACTCAAAGATCTCTTGCCCTACTGGGTTCATGTTTGTAGTCTGTCGCTTTTTATTGATCACGTCCAGCCATACATAATCCTCTTCGTCCATGTCATATTCGACATCGTCATCCAGCTCCTCCACCGTCTTTTCAATGTACCTGAAGTAAGAATTTGGTCTGTTTGGGATATCTGGGGGCTCTTCATAATCAGTCAATACTGTAAAAGAAGCCTCAGGTAATTTAAGAGAAGCACCACCAACTGGCTTCTCTTTTTGAGGCTTTTGAGCCTGGTCCACAGTTTTGTTTCCTTTACTTGCTGGTGGCTTCTCATTCTTCTCCTCCTCACTCGTCTCACTCTCAAACTCATCCTCTGTCATCACATCAATGTTTTCATAAATATCAAGCCTCATTGTCTGTCCATCCAGGTCTACCTCCACAAGTCGCTGAGCCTGGGCATAGGTGAGGCCCTCTCTAGCTGGGGAACGAATTAACTGGGGTGAAGAAGCACGCTGGTTTGGCCTGTTATTCACTCGCGACTTCCTCCATCCACCTTTCTTGACAGGTGTTGCATAGCCATTACCATTTGGATTATCATGGTCATAGTGAAATAGGTGAAACTCTATTCCATTCAGGGACTTGTAGACTTTGCCACAATCATTCACTGGGCATTCATACGGAGGCTTGGTTGCCCGAAGATTGTGACAGAACGTCTTTACATCAAAATTTAGGGCTGGCATTGTCCTGGGCTTTAGCAGCAATGGTCTCATGAAAGCTCACTTTGGCATATTAGCTTAAGGTAAATTTGAGTGAGTTGAAGCTATTGCACAGTAGACACACTTGGATCACAAATAGGTCATGCTTTATTGCCTTTCACTAGACCTGCAGTGTTTGGAAGACAGATTGAGAAAGACACGAAAGAGAAAATATAAGAAAGAAAAGTAGGAGAAGGGTAAGATGGAAAGAAATGAAAATTGACAAAAAAAATAAATTACACAAATTAATACCACCTCAAATTTTTCCACAATATGTTGCTTGTAATATTCCTCAATATTTTGGGTGGTGTTTTTGTTTGTTTTTTGTTTTGGTCTGTATCTTCATCATTATTATTGCAAGTACAAGTACTAGTACTACTAGTAGTCTTACCAAGTAACAGGTAATACAAAGTTTTGGTAATATTTTCAACAGGATTGGATTATGAAATTTAACATTTGCATTACCATTGTGGATCCTAGTGTTAGAATAAGCAACTTTGAAAAAAATTGGGCTCTAAAACGCTAAGGATTTCGAGAAATTAATCTAATTTATTGGTGCTCCCGATAAATTTCAAATAGCACCTACGGCCATACAGTACATTGGGAGATGCGACCATGAAAATCTCGGAATATGCAGTTCTGATATGCATGTACAATTTCCAAACAGGAATAGAAAATAGGTAGATTTTAGTCAAGAAACATTGTTTTGAAGCTAAAGTAATATCAAACTTGAGATGGAGCTAGTCAACATAAAGAGTTTATTATTCACAATTTCATCACTTGTCTTTACTTTACACAGTAGGGGCGCTGGTCCGAGAATGGGGATCGTCCTCATAAACAAGGATATCCTCATAAACGAAGACAAAATGCGTCCTCAAAAATAAGGGTTGTCTGCATTTTCGAGGACGTTTTTTTTCATCGGCGCTCTGGGGGTTTCATGTTACAGAACGGCCCGCTGGCGATGCCAAAAATGGATTCCCCGGGGGAAAATAACCCTAGTTGTCCGTCTACTTTTATGGGTTGTCCGTTTTCCCAAGGATTTATTGCTCATAATGTGAAGGTCTCTGTACAAAGTCAATGTAAATTGCATCAAGAAAATCATTGCAGAATCTGTTTTTTGCATCGCCAATGCGTCGATCAAAAATATGAAACGTCTGCGAAAATGCAGACGGTCCTTATTTTTGAGGACGCATCGGTCCGTGTTAAAGAAGACGATCCTTATTCTCGGACCAGCGCCCCTACTGTTACACTCAATTTCAATCGCGACAACTGTTATTGAATATTTATCGCTATGCTTCTTGAACCAAATTTGTGACCCCATACCAAAACTTTGTACTATACACACAGAGTCACAGACATGATCATGTAGATTATTTCTATCACCATCATCACATCTTATTCTCCCTCCACTATTTCAGAGATCAGCGATCCCATGGGCCGCAAAGACATATAATTAAACTGGTCACAGGAGCACAAGAGTGAAGCTAAAGAGTAACATCAAGGCAATGACAGCCGATCGCGATAAGTGCATTTTATAAACATAGAATTGAGTCTAAAATAAATCAAAGTCATGGACTTCTACATATTCATGGTTATGTTATATTGTGTACATAGCCATCGCCTGCATATGGTTACATCATGTACATTATGGCTTTATGCTAGTTACAATTTAAAATGGGAGAAAATGCTTCATTGGACTTTCAAACACAGAATTTGCATTAATATACAGAACCACAACCATGACAAAGGCGACATCCGGCTTCTCATGATCTTTTCCCCAGCAAGCTAGCCGCGCTAGTTCAAATGGTTCGGTGACTCATGAATATTCATGTCCTTAATAGGCCCAACATGACGAACGCAGTGTGAAAACCCGTGCACGCCCCGTAAAAATGTACATTTCTAAAAACAGCAATTTCCATCCGTTCAAACAATTACATTTTCCCGCGAGGTTTGGTTTAAACATTTACTTGGTAGGAAAATAAACTCCATCCAGACTGAATAAGGTACAAATAGATAGCTAATTAATCACGTTACTGACCTGTCCTAGCTGCATTCGCCTAGCCGGTTATACGCACGCTCCATTCTACACAGTGCTGTAGGCGGGGTGCGCAGAAGACACGGTTATGATGATGTCCCGTTGAACACACAGCCTAGCTAGAGTGCGCATACATCACAGAGCCAAGGCTTTTCGAGAATATCTGTCCGAACAAAGACGCACGAACAATGGCTTGCTTGATTTAAACCATCTATACGGCCAAAGCGCGAGGTAAAAATCCGCAGTATAATAGTCCAAACTCTGCTTGATATATCCCAGAAGACGATGATGTAAAATATCATGCGGTTTAAGAGATATTCGATGCCAAATTTTCACGATTGTTTCGTCCTGATGCGCACTAGACGGGTAGCCCTCAACTCATTATCAGACATCTTTTCGAAGGCTCGAAAAAGCGCCCCTAGCTTTTCAAAAATTACGATTGTGCTCTAGCGCCATCTTCTGTTGAGCTCGAAAGAATGAAATTTCACAATGTTTTGTATAACCCCTACAAAAACTTTTGATCAGAAATTTAAAATGTTTTGGGGGTGCTATTTATAAAAAATAAACAAAAAATATTTTGTAACTGACATTTGGGGCCAGTCACCACGAAATGAGTCCAGTGTCGCATTAGGCTCAATCGTAGTAATAGCGATGTATAGTGTGTATGTACTGAAAATTGACCCACCTACCACATTTAAGATTTTTCCAAAAATCGACTTATTAAATTCTTTGTTTGTTGAAAGTTTCATTGAAATCGAATGATGGGAAGTGTGTTGTTGCTATGTTGTTGTTGACCAGACTATAATATGTTACGCATCATTAACTTTACACCTAATTATCTCAAAACTGGGTAATCCCATTGTTTATAAAGTCCAATTAGGTTTTTGTTCATATTTCTGGATATAATTTATCAATTTTAATGTGTGACCCCTTAATTTAAAGCTTACTTAATGTAGATTCATATAATACTTAAAAACAGGAATACAAATTTTGACCAACTGGACTCATTTCATGGTGACAGGCCCCATTTATGTTTCAATTTTCTACAAACTATCATCGGTATTATTATTAATAATTATTGGTTATTAAAGACAGTGGTAAAACAAAAAAGGATGATTACAGTCCTCTCTTCGCCCTTTCGTTTGTTTTTGCCTGTCTTTTATGGAATGGTTAATAGATAAGGCCCCGATGCATAAACTTACCATTCATGGTAACTATGCCATCAATATTAACTACCGTAAAAACATGACTTGACAACCAACTAAATCAAGGTTTCCATGGAAGTTACCATCAATGGTAAATTTTATGCATCGGGGCCCTGGTGACAAATCTAAATTTAAATTTAAAAAATCTATATCAATTTCATTTTCGTTATATTTTTAGTTTTTTACCTCCCAAAAGAAGTATCTTGATTAATCCCATCACTTCGGGGTATGTTGGTTGGTTGGCAGTTATTTCATCTGACTGCTAAGCAAACTTAAATGCTTATAGTATAGCAACCAGGAGATCGACAGCTTTATGTCCTCTCCGAGGGACATTGTAACGAGGATTAATGCCTGACAAATAGCGCATCGACTTAGTTTCGAACTCTGGTCGCCTGATTACGAGACCACTGCTCTACCAACTGAGTTATCGCGCCTCCTTTATGACTCCTAAATGACTTTCCGTTATGAAGATATGACAATAACTTTAATGTTTAAAAAAATGGCGCCTGGATGACGTCAAGATAACCTGATGACCTTGAAAATGTTGCTGACTCGTCTTATGACAATGACCTATGAATGACTGTGCCAACATTGGAAAGAAATTGACTGTACCGATCTTGAGTTATGACCGGCACAAAAAAGTGCGGATAAATATAAAGAATAAAGAAAGAAAGAAAATTCTTACGAAATCAATAGGTGGAAGAGGGGGTGCTGGGGGTGCTGCAGCACCCCTGGAATTTTTCCAGGGGGGACACAGCACCCCCTGCAAATTGTTTTGGTATGATATATTTACTGTATATCATATGCTTCGCTTACAAAATTGTCACACAGCCGACAGCCACAAATGAAGATTAGAAAGTACAAAATTATAACGTTTGTTTCACAAAGCGATTGTGGTAATTGGTGACCCAAAATGACAGACCTTACCCCCCCCCCCCCCCCCAATACCGATCGACCAAAATTTCAAATTATGAAACACACAAACAAACAAAATATGTCCTCTTACCCCCCCCCCCCCCCTCCCCCCCCCCCCCCCCCTGCTTATTCAACGGCTGGCTGAGTCATTGCGAAATTGTTGGGACCAATAAAGAAAAAAATGTCCTCTTACCCCCCCCCCCCCCCCCCGCTTGATTTATACAATGTCATTATCCATTATGGGTTGAAAAGGGAGTTCCCCCGAATTTTGTAAGCGGCTATGGAGGAGTATTGTTCATGCCATACCTATAGCTTTGAAACAGAAACTTAGACAAGCTTTTGATAGGATGAGTTGTGTATCCAAGACTTTTAGACTTATTGAAAATTTACCGCTAGAAAACATGACATCCAAGAAATATACCGTATTCTAATTAAAAGGATTCGTGTACCCTTCTACTTCTCAACAGAAATTTACGAGAGAAACGGATATTACAGTGTTTGGAAAATACATATATCTTACATTTTACATCACCTATTGAAGTTAAAACAAGAGCTTTCATAGTACAAAATTAACACAAACTGTCTTCAAACTAATTATATAGATTACATGAAATGAAATGTAGAGATATTACTATTACTTATAAGTTTGATTTTGACTCTATATTATTTGGATATAAAAGAAATAACCCAAATTTGATTGTTTTAACCTTTGGTTAATCTTAATGAGGAAAAATATATATAAATTAACAACTTTATTATCAATCTGTTTCACTTGAGTTCAAGTTAATTAGGAATTCAAAAGGAGATTATACTATACAGGCCTATATATATATACCTTTATTAATATAAATTATTTTTTAGATAAAACTGAAAATGTCCATCATACCGAGATTGTCTAAATCTTGTGCAGAAAGCACTGTCAGCAGAGACAAGCTCACCCTGCATATAGGCCTACATAAAACAAGAATCATTTGTGGCGTCAACCAACGAGTCTTGACTATGCTGGAGCGGCGGTCCTTCCCCTCCCCCACCTAGTCTATAAGCACAGACTCTTATTTGAGTAGAGACTATCTCTGTCAGGCGTATCCGGACACCTACCCCTGGACAACCACCCACAGATAACCAACCTAGGATAACCACCCTCTAGGACAACTACCCCCTAGGATAACTACCCCTAGGGCAACCACCCTCTATATAGGACGACTACCCCCTCCCCCTAGGACAACTGCCCCCGGACAACTAACCCCCAGACAACTACCCCCAGACAACTACCCCCTTGACAGCTACCCCCAGAATAGAATAATTGTCCGGGGGTAGTTGTCCTAGAGGATGGTTGTCGTAAGGGGTAGTCCGGTGGGTAGTTTTCCAGGGGAAGTTGTACTGGGGGTGGTTCGGTCCTAGGGGTAGTTGTCTGGGGGGTAGTTGACCGGGGGGTAGTTGTTCTAGGAGGTACTCGTCCTAGAGATGATTGCCCTAGGGGGTATAGTCCTAAAGGGTGGTTATCCTAGGGGTGGTTATCCGGGGGTGTCCAGGGGGTAGGTGTCCTAGAACACTGTTCGGATCCGGTTGTGTCTTGACGTGATGTCTTGTGTAGCCATTTGACAAGGCCTCGTGACTCTGGCTAAGCGGCTGAGATGAGTCTAGATACCCGGAGTGAACGCGCGACCGAGTGACGAATGTCACGAGGCCTTTTGGAAGGGCTTCTCGCTCTCTCGTTCACTCGGGTTTTCGCGATTAGTCTCGTTTTAGTCGCTCGGCGTCTATCAGACAAGTGGCCTTGTTTAAAGGCTATGTCTTGTGCGGAGCAGCTTAATACAGAGCACATTGTAGTCTTATCTACACAGTTACACACAACGACTGACACTGGTTTGTGCCTGCAAACTATACCCCCACCTTAGGCCAACAAAAAAAGTAGGGGCGGGCGGGCGGATTTTTTTTTTAAATTATTTTTTAACCTTTATTTTTTGTGTGGATTTTTTTGATTTTTTCCCCCCATGTTTTTGGATTTTTTTTAAAATATTTTTTTCCATAAAAAATAAATCAATGGGATGTCAAGCATTTAAACAAACAAAGTCTATAAAACACTTTAACATGGTAAAAGACTAGTTTAATGTAAAATGAATATCAAGACCAGCTCAGAAATACAGCACCTTTTATATAGCGCCCTTTATTTAGCAAACAATGCCTAATCGGTGACCATTGGTCCCCCATGATCCTCTTTATCGTATGTTAACTGAAAGCTGATTTGATGAAATAACCACCTGTCCAGTGACCTTGCTGGGTGGTCTAATCCCTTCTGTAAACTAGTACAGATGGGCTTTAAAATGAGTTTAAGAATGCTCAGAACCTGATTTGAATGAACGGCATTTTGACATAGAAAATGAATGGCAAGTTTAATAAATACAGAATTGCGTATACCAAACTGGCAACGGGCCGCATTTTGATCCTCCAAATGCATAAAATGGTATGTTTGGCATTTAAGATTGCCCCCCCCCCCCCAAAAAAAAAAAAAAAAAATTATAAAAATATAATGATAATAATACAACAAACAAAAAATATGAGCGGCCCGAAAATGACGAGCGGGCGGTCGAGGAAAACCAATTTTTTTTTTTTGGCCTTAGTTTGCTTATGAAATGCTGATAAATGTTGTTTCATCCATAGTTTCTCCATTTTCACATATTAAATTGACATCACCATTTACCCTGTTGTTTTAGGATATAAAACATAAGTGAGTCATAATTTATAAAGAAGCGAGCGCTTTAATAAATGTTATTTTACAAATCATTCTGTTGCAGCCATTCTCAACTGCCTCATAATTGTGTTGGTAGTCTTGTTATCCCTACAACTAACGTTCTATCGTCGCTGAGTATGTATAGCTGTGTTTTATTTTTATAGTTTGCAGGCACAAGCCCTTGTAGTCAAAAGGGTCTTCATGCGTATGATAAACTTTTATGTACAAAACGTTTCAGGGGATAGAGTTTGTTTTTTATACAAAATTGTATTTATTTTCAAAACAAATTCCACCATATACAGTTTACCCATGCATTATATACAAATAGTTTCAAAAGATAATAATCATCATGACCGAAAACTTTGTTGCAGATAAAAACAAAATTTATGACAAAATTAGTATTTATTTATTAAATATATAATAAAATACCAAACATAAAATACATGATCATGTTCGTGTTCGTGTTGGCACATTCCCAACACTTTCAAAATATTCTCTATCAATTTATTCTCTCTGAGATTGGTTTCGTATATCTATTTTTCCATTTTTATTTAATAACGTTTTACCACTGAAAAAATTATTTCAAGTGGAGGTAGTTGATTTCGTAATTTGGTTGGAAATATTTCTTGTCTTATATACAACCATCAGAATACAGTTGAATGCATTATCATTCCTATACCACAAAATCCAAATAATTTATTTTGATTTGTAAGTATGATCCTTTCCCCCTTATTACTAAATATCCAGAACTCAAATTTCGACCATACTTCATTAAAATAGTTACCAAAGTAAAGAACTTGTATTGTAGTTTCATCATTGCTATTAAAAAAAGTACACTGTGTTCTTATCAGCCACTATACCAAATCTTAAAAAAGTATCCTTTATTATATAAAGTTCTATTTAAAATCTTGATTTGAAACCACTTCATAATATGTTGATATCTATCGTAATGATAATAATGATGATGATGATACTACTACTACTACTACTACTACTACTACTTCTTCTACTACTAAACTCACTACTGATGGTAACAATAATGATATTGATAATGAAATTAATTTTAATAATGATAATTATAATAAAATAGGAATAATGATGATGATGATAATAATAATGATAAATTATTATTTTCAAAATAATAATTATATACAAATTCGGCTGAGATTATACTGATAATATTTCTACTTAATTATTCGTCAAGCATTATAGCATACGACGTGTATACTTTACAACGAAGAGACTATGCATTTACAAAATATCTACTGAAAGCTAATAATCATTATCTTTAATTCATTTTCTTTATTAAAACAAATGATTAATCAAGGAGTAATTTTATATCTTTCACTGATAACGTCGTAAATCTGCAGAATGTGATGAACCAAAATTATTTTATTCAATAGTCCTTTGTACATGGTATGCCCATACAACTTGGTCAAATGTTTTTCTTCTGGCCACGATAGTTATCGCTATGTTCAACGCACAACCTCAAGTTAACAGTTATCCCTCATGCAGTGGCTGATGTAACAAGAAGAACCCCAGCTTGATTTCGGATAAGCCGGGCTCCTTGTTCACACAAGACTTTACTGAGTTCTTTGATCTTCACTGGCGGGATCAATTGCAGGGCCGTGTTTCCAGCTAAATCCTGCACATTCGGGTCAGCGCCGTACTTAAGCAGAAGATGTACCATGGTACGGTTCCCTTGCTCGCAGGCGATCATAAGTGCCGTCTTGCCATTCTCGTCCTTCTGATCAAAGTCAATCTTGCCTTCCAGTAGCGCCATGAAGGCATCGACCCTGCGGGATCGAATCGATGACCAGGTCACCAGTGCATGAAGCAAAAGATCCCTGGAAGGATCTGCTCCCGCCGCCATCAGAACTCGGGCTGTTTCCCACTGTTCGTTCTTGAAAGCATAAAAGAGGGAACCAACTACACTACTGTCAGCTTGTGCGCTTCCAAGACAGTCAGCCTGTTCGATCTCGAGAGCGTTGACGTCTATAAGAGCCTTGATGATATCTGTGTGGCCGTTTGCTGCAGCAACGGAAAGGGCGTTTCTGCCGTCGGGATCACGGTAGCGAGCCAATGCTCGCCATTTCCTCCGCCATCTCAAAGCTTGGTGAACTTCACTTTGTGAGTGAGATCGTACAAGAATGAGAAGCTCTTCAGTATCTCCATGTTCTGCTCTCTCAAAGATCTGGGACCCCAGACACATTTTCGCCATCTTTTCTATAAAAAAAAACAAAGGATGTTCACAAAACATTAGCAATGTAGCTATTCAAGGAGTCCTAATAAGTAATGGGGGCACATCCCACAAATAAAGTTATGTTGGGAAAAGGGTAAGACCCAGGATATTACCCTCGCCAACAAATGTTATCATGGGAAAGGACTTTAATTTTGTTGTTAGAAAATATGTCCTACCTCACTAAAGAGTAGGTTGAGTTCTGTTGAAAACGAAAACATAATTTGTGAGTTTCTTCATTCTCTTTATGTCAGTTTGGAAGAATATCAAAGCAGAAAAGTTTCCTAAAAAGGGATTGCTCTTCAAATGTTCTCATATGGAAAAAAGATGAAAGTTTGGACCAAACATTTGGGTGTTGTCCCATAATTACGCACGTCTGTATGCGGAGACAAAATTTGATGATTCCAAAACCTCTCAGCATACACGGATTTCTATTTACTATACTGTATAATCAACGTATCCAGAGAAATTCTTTCACAATATATTATACAAATAATGAATGGTTATGAATTCAATAGTGCGAATATTTTCATGAGTTGAAAGATTAACACTCTATTCAACGAGGCGTCAGCCGAGTTGAATAGAATTCACGTTAATCTTTCAACGAATGAAACTATTCACACCATTGAACGAATTTAAAACATTCATTATTTGTTTTATACAACATCGAAGAAGATCTAATAGAACGTTAATCAACAAAATGATACTTTACTCCTTATATTAAAGATAAATTAAAGTTGGAGTCAAGCCTTCTCGGTTACATTCAGATTGCCTTCGCGTACCGTCAGATACACGAAGGGATACGCGCGCGCACGGCTGAGAGGTACGCAGTCTGCATATAACCAAAAATGCACGGCGCATATAACCAAAAATGCACGACCGTGCAATATAACATCTATTGAATATCATGTGACCAACAATCCTCCAATCAAATGACAAGGATCCACGTAGGTGTTGTATAAAACGGAATACCAGAACTCGGCTTCATCTTTGACCCATTTTATTTACCCCCGCCCACAATATTCATGTAAACAAAGTGCCTTTGTGTGGCAGAATGTCGGCGCTGCATGTAACAAATTGCTTTTGTGTGACGAAATGACAGCGCTGTCATTGTTAATACACAGACATTCATCATTTCAAACAGTGTCGACGCTCCGGGGGGGGGGGGGGCGTACAATGTTCACTACTTTTAAAAGTACCCTAAAAGTGCCCCTTTTCACAAAGGGAAAGTGCCCCCTGTTACTTCAGATACGTGCCCTTTTTTCCAATAGGCGCCAGTTCTATATTATTATAAGTTTCCTTTTCCCTTCTGATAAGTGCCCCCTTTTCCCTTTTCCATAACTTATTCCTATAAAGGCTTTTTCAGTCTTCATTATGAGATTGTGCAATAAAACAAGATTGTTTTTTTCTTCTTAAAATTCTTGCTCGATCGTAAATGAATATCACACCCAATTGCATATTATGATCTTGGACCAAGCAAAAAGAGAAACAAATATTGAGATCATCACTGTTAATGTAATCACAATGTAAGGATAAATACCAATGTCGAAAAATTGTATATTTCCGCATCAGAATTACAAATCATTCATTCTTTCTTGCTTTCTCTTTTCTTTCTGTCTCTTTCCATTGTTTTTTTTTTAATTTTCGTTTTTAAAAGTTATCATCAGAACATAATATCACGCAGACTCATTCTGATAAAAATCTATGGTCCTTAACTCATGATTCTTAAACCCGACGCTGGGTGTAATCTTAGTCTAAAGTAGGTGTTTATATAGTATAGGTCAGACAAAAGTCTGCGAATATTAGCAAGAGACAGCCGAATGTGAAAAGGTAAAAAAAAAAGGGCTATGCAAGCCTGTCACGAAGATCTGTTTGTAGATTATCAGTTATATATTACAGGCATAAACACCAGGTTTACATCCTATACTCTTTGTCAGGCGCGTACGCAGGGGGGGGGGGGGTGGGGTTAACCCCCCCCCCCTTGAGTTTTTGTTATGTGTATGTTTTTTGTGAAACCCCCCCCCCCCCCCCTTCGAGTTTTTTTTCTTTCTTTTTTTTTAAATTAAAATTAAAAATTAAAATAAAACAAATTATGCCAATGGCTGACCTGAAAAAGGTGACCTTACCCCCCCCCCCCCATCAACGGAACAAAATGTCAAATTTTAACCCCCCCCCCCCCCCCCCCCCCCCCCCCCCCCCCCCCCCACTGAGCGACTTTGCAGCTGGCTGAGTCGTTGCGATTATTTTTGGGGACTCCAAAAAAAAAAAAAAAAAGGAGAGGGGCGCTCTTACAGACAAAGCGGCGGCAATGAATTTCGCATTTTTGTCTGCTCAGTGCGGGACTCGATCCTATGCACATGACGAAAGTGCGGAAGCTTAAAGTGCGGGTTCATAGAAAATCACAAATATGGCAAATAGCGTATTACTAGAAACTGGTAAGCTAGCAGATGGCCATCATGCAAGTGTTAGGTCAACTACATATCGGGTGAATTATAAAAAAATAAATAAAACAACTTTCATAGCATCTGGGATATGCGAGAGATTCGCCGGAAAAAGAACGCTGTTTTAATGCCGTCACAATATGAACCAACCCTGCCCAAGCAAACGACTTCCCATAATGAATGAACATAATTGCAATGCTTTTATTTCTCAAATTATAATGAGTTTAGTTTATATAAATGTGATGGAATTTTACACCATTCAAAAAGGGATGTGACACCCACTCTGATAACTAAATTATTTTGTTTGTAAATACACAGGATAGGGGTTAATGAACAATCAAAGAAACCACACTTTCAAATTAATAAAAACCTCCGGAATGATAGCATGGACGTCATTATTTTGTTCCCTCTTGAAACGCCGAACATGCCGCTGAAAATACGATGGCGTCTTACTTTGTTTACAAGCGACGGATTCCTTTTTTTTCCCTTGCATTTTTCATCAAAATAATACCATGCACGGGGTTTAGAGTGAGGCAATAGATTAAACATTTCACCTGAGGGTATTGAAGTAAGAGAAATAACTGAAGAAAAGATGACAAAACAGGCACTGAAATTGTGTGAGATGTCATGGGACATCGTCTGTTTGTGCACATCATGTTCAACATGTGACGTCATATCTCAGCAGCGACCGGGGAGCTTTTCAGGTGCTATGTCGGGCTGTATCCAAGCGTTTTGTAATTGTTAATAATCATGACTTCGAATGTTTCGTAGCATTGGCTTTTGATAACCTTGGCCCATCACAGTGTCACCTTTGCAATAATGACATTAAAGTTAGTTTTTTAAATCAATGAACCTTCTCTTTAAGGTAAAGACCAGTTTTGGAAACGCCCCCTCTCAAAAAATGAAATGGAAGCTCTTATTACCAATCATGTGAAAGAATATGTTTTGACTAATACGTGATCATACAAATTTTGCCGAGAAACCGCCTACAAATTGATATATTTGGTAAATTATTATATCTATTTGGACCTGATAGATATAACGCACGTGTCGCGCACGTGTGCCTAGTTCCATATACATCTTTCTGTGTACAGTGCTTATAACTTTACCAAGACTGTGCCAAATTTCTTATCATTTTAATGATTCCAGATTGCCTTGCAGTACACACCAATACTTATATGCTAGATGATCAACCTTTTTTGATCGATTCCACAACGTTTTTTTCACAATGCGGTCGCATGACCATAACTGGTCTTTATCCCCCACAAGAAAAGATAAATGAGGACGAAAAGACGAAAAGACGAGAAGCTGAGAAAACGAGTAAAAAAACAAGAAGACGAGACGAGAAGATAAAAAGACGAGATCCTGGATTTCGTCAAGTCGATTTGATTTGTACATGAAGACATGCTCCACACACTAAGAAAAAATGGTGCAACTATGCACCTTTAGGGGTTCAAACCGATGCAACAATAGCAGCACCTTTAGGGGTTAAATCCTGCACCCTTTTTAAAGGTGCAATCCTGCACCCTTCAAAAGGGTGCCAGATTGAACCTTTTGGGGAAATGTTAGTACCCTTTATGGTTCAATCCTGCACCTTTAGGGGTGCAAACCGATGCAAAAATAGCAGCACCTTTAGGGGTTAAATCCTGCACCCTTTAGGAGGGTGACAGAATGCACCTTTTAGGAGACATGTTAGTACCCTTAATGGTTCAATCCTGCTCCTTTAGGGGTGCAAACCGATGCAATAGCAGCACCTTAAGGGGTTCAATCCTGCACCCTTTAAAGGTGCAATCCTGCATTCATCATCGAGGAATACTCGTGACATTTGCTCGTACACATATACATATTAAACATGCATGATGTTTCTTGGTTAGTAATCATATAATCAATATATATATTGCTAAATACGTGAATGTAATTGTAACATGATCAGACAAAATAATATATTGGTAAATGATTGCCGAAGGAAAATAAAAATCACATAATTGATGTGCATTGTCATAATTTGCCTAACAAATCATATGATAAATGTATTTTTATGTGAACACGTGGAAAGTAATCATGAATATGCATGCGATATGCAAACATTTATTTTGCACCTTTTTGGGTTGTTAGGGTTCATTTTTGTGGGAAGGGTGCAAAATCTTATATTGCACCCTTTTTTGAACCCCTTTTCCTTCAATAGGGTTCATTTTTGTGTAAAGGGTGCAAACTCTTATTTTGCACCCTTTTTTGCACCTTTTTTTCTTAGAGTGCAGCAGTATGATCTCGTCTCATCTTTTCTTCTTCTCGCCCTCATCAAGTCAACCAAGGAAGATCCGGTATCTAGTATTCTCGTCGAATCGAAATCAAGTCGACTTGAAGAGTTCCAGTGTCCCGTATTCTCGTCCAGACCGAGCCGACTTGACGAGATAGTATTACAATGTCTCAATATTTTTTATCTAGGCTCAGCCAAATCAAGTTGACTTGACAAGATCCAGGGATCTCGACTTTTTGTCTTCTTGACCATTTTTTGAGTCATCTCATCCTTTATCAAATCTTCTGGGGGCACTTTTAAGAATTTGGCGAAAATCAGGCGACTATCCGATTACGCCACACCGCCTCCTTCTAAAAAAAGGAGAGAGGAGAGAGAGAGAGAGAGAGAGAGAGAGAGAAGAAAGAGAGAAAGAGAGAGAGAGAGATAAGGAGAAAGGGGATCGAGAGACATACAAATCCCGGTGGGAGGAAAAGGAATGCAAATAATTGGTTTTTTTTAATAAAGAAAGCAAAATGTTTTCAAAAATATGCATCGAAGTCAATTGTGGCGAAAAGGGCAATCTGAATTACAGTTATGCATGCCAGCTGTATATCTGTAGGTCGATAAGAATAGGTGTCGAATTCTAAGTCTACAATACAGCAACAATAAATGTTATCGTTTTATTTCAAAAGTAAATAGTGGGTGTAGTTGCACATTCAGCCTAGAATGGAGCCGGTGTATATACCCCCCCCCCCCCATTTTTTTTTAAATTTTAATTACTAAACATTTGCAGTCAGTCTCTGTGGCGTGCAGGATGATACCCCTCCCCCTCCCTTCTCGGGAATAATTAAGCTTCCGGTGAGCCTCCGGCAAGACTCCCTCCCTCCCTCCCGCCCGCCCTATCTATATGGACACGGAAATGGCGTGGTGGTGTATTATAGTAATTGTGTAATAAGGAAAATGTCTCCCTGGTATAATCCATGACTTGCATTCTGCTTGTTTTCATCAACGAGTATATAGTTTGCGTGTGACATTGTACAAGGTCCCGACATACTATTGATTTAATAGAATAAAAGAACGACTTGCCCAAACTTAATTCATGAATATGGGTGAAACAATAATCAAGGTTCTCCCATTCTTGTTTCTAAAGAGTGATTTAAAAAAAAACACTTTAGGGGAATTCTCGGTTCTTGGTGATTGTGGGAATACACTACTTCTTTTTTTGCTGTTGTGTTTTTAATTTTTGTATTTTTTCATTGTGACTGCACAATGAATCTAGCAAAAAATACCGAATAGACTTAGTACTTTAGAGGACCGATCAAGTCTGATTTTAAGAGATGTTTTTTTTTTTCTTCCTTCTTTCTTTCTTCTTTCCGTTAGTTTTCGTTGGTTCAAGGTATCCTCTGACTGTTTCAGCGGTCAGTATTTACTTTGTTTAGTTCGACATGTTTGTAATTAACTTTTTCTCCTAGTGACTGTTATAATCAATAATATTAAACCTCAAAATACCAAATAGGCCTAAAACGTTAGACAACCGACCAATACTGCTATAAAGTAATTATTTAAAAAATAATAATAAAAGAGACTTTTTAGGGGTTCCCATCTGGTGTCTGTGGCCTTTTATAAGACGTGTGTAGGTCACGAACGTCCTATTCATGAAAGCTATCATCATATTTTGATAGGGTTATTATCTACATTGCAGAAGCTCACTGTAGTTTACTCTCCAAATATTTACTTTCATTCAACGAGATGCGAAGGGTGTTCGGGTGTGAATTTGCACTTCAAGAACGAGACAATTTTTCTCTCTTGATTGATTATGATTTGTAACGTCTATTCAGGCATGCTTATTGAACACCTGAACAGAATGCATCGAGAAGTACAAAGGAAATGAACGAACGAAGAATTTGTGAATATGAAGATATAGTCCGAAATATTGACATCGACATACCAGATTGAGTTAATGGCTCCAAACTTTTATTAGTGTGTATGCCATCTCATTTCTACTTTGATCACAATATACAGAAAGTAGAACCAAAAACAACCGATATCTGTTGTCTAGTCTTTCTCTTCTTTTTTCTTTTTCATCCATCATAGATGTTCTCCTGCTCTCTCTCTCTCTCTCTCTCTCTCTCTCTCTCACCTTCTAACACTCCACTCTCTCTCTCTCCCTCTATCTTTCTCTTTTTTCTGAACTGCTGTTATTTGATACTCTTCTATAAATCACATTTCTACGAATGAATGATTTCTTGTATCAGACAAAACCGCAGAGGCCAGCGTTGCATCTGAAGAGCTAATAATGTGAATAAATATATTTTGTTTCATTAACCCGAATATACAGGAGCACTTTTCATGATTCGCAAAAGTATTCTTATTGTGCTTATCGCTATTTTAAACACTGTTGCATCATTTGCATGGAATTCAACCTTCGCAGTCAGTATATATCTAGATAATTAGGAGAGATTATCTGATACTCTTCTACAAGTCGTGTTTCTATGAATGACTGATTTCCTGTATCAGACAAAAACAAATACAGTAAAGACCAGCGTTGCATCCGAAGAGCTTAGTGTGATTAAATGTATTTCGTTTCAGTAATCCAAATAAACTGAAGCACTTTTCATGATTCGCAAAACTATTCGTATTGTGTTAATCGTTATTTTGAACACTGTTGCGTGGAATTCAACCGTCGCGGTTTTTAGATATCAAGAGAATTCATTAAGAAGAGAGTTCAATGACGCATCCAAATTTATTAACCTGTGTGACGATGTCATGTATATAACTGGGAACTTCAATTCGGCAATGTCACAGCGATGTGGTACCGGGCAACTTATTCTTTCGTTCCAACACACAAAATAACTTATTTTAAAATTTTAAAAATTATTTTAAAAAAATTAAAAAAAATATTTATAATTTTGTTTTCTTCTTTTTCTTCAAGATATATATCTCATGGCGGGTCTTTTCCTTTTACAATTTTTCTTTTCGTAATATGCTATCTATAATATATTTTGAGTAGTGCCCCAAATTGAGATAGTACTCAATATAGGACAAAACCCGAAAGTAAAGTTTTTTTACACGACAAACGGGAGAATTGCCCATTTGCGATTCGCATATACAACTAATTATCTTATATTTCAGACATTGTACATTTCTTGTTATTGGTCCCACCTTTCGTTCATAACTCAACGTATTGCATAACACATGTTGTGTTGCCCGTAAGTTGAATCTTGAAGTTGATTCCTTGAAAGACCTTGTTGTAACATACTTATAGCATTATACCAATATAAGGAAACGTATTCTACACAAAATCACTCATCGTAATTTAATAGAATTCTTTTTGGAGCTAGTAGGGTGTTAACTCATAAGGATTAAGACAAGAGTTAACGCGCTGGCTCTGAACAGACGTATTGGCAAAGTTGATAACAGCACTTCAGTGCGTATACACAAAAGTGTACCCAACTTTGGTAGCTCCTAATAAAAAGTCGTAAACTATATGACTTTGAAATCTATCTCTGTCAAATGATGCCCTATTTATTTTGTTGCTGGTATGATGATGCAAGTGCACTACATACGCATCAAATTTCTGTATCTAATAACACAGAGCTTAGTGAACACGCGAGCACAAGGGTTTTAAACAGTTTTGTCAAAATCGCCTTGAACCAAGTATGGGCTGATGAAACAAATTATGAGGGTTAGGCAGTAGCGGATCCAGCCGGCGGCAAGAGGAGGGGGGGGGGGGGGGGGGGGGGTAAAAGGTTTTTTTTTGGTCCAATTTTTTATGAAATATTTAGCGAGTATGGGCTGATGAGCAGGGGGGGGGGATAAGAGCGCTATTTGTTTTGTTGCCTAATGCGTGAGAAAATTCTTTGTGTGTTGTGTTTTGGATCAGGGGGCCAGGCCCGTCGCCCCCCCCCCCCCCCCCGTGGATCCGCGCCTGGAGATCAGGCCATATGCATGTGCTTCTTTGGTCTTAATTTCTTTGAAAAGTTAAATTATGCCTCATGCTTCAGTGCTTCATCGTGTTACTCTGGAATAACTTGCCATTTGAAGTCAGGAAATCACCATCTGTAAACGTCTTTAAGTCAAAACTGAAAACACTTCTTTTTAATTAACTGTACCGTAAATCTAAGTATATCAGGAGCTCTTGTAGCGCAGTAGAATATATACCTAATGTCGGATAGTTTCTGCGCGTACTATTATTATTATTATTATTATTATATCTAGACTTTCACAGAACCTTGTAATGGATAACCTGTAATTATTTTGAACAGTCTACTAATTATTTGTCTCATGATATCTTAGTTCTCTCTGCTTATTTGTTTGCTGCGCCATTTCACACGCGGAAGGAGCATAACGTGTTTATCTCGAAAAGCGAAGGAAAAATGTTACTACAGTACAACCAAATGCAATAAAGAACAAAATGATGATAAGCATTACAACAATTTACAGTAGACTTTCGTTAAAAAAGATAACATCCCAAATAAACTTTAACCATTTTGTATCACAAAATGAGAAGGGTTAGCTTAAACAAGGGATGCAATGAAGTCAAGATACTATTCATAACCAAAATAATGTAACGGCGACTTATATTGTTCGACAATATAGGAAGTAAAAGTCCCAAAATATAGCCCCGTTGTATGTTGAAGGTTAGTTGTTAGGGATGGCCGAGATTCGGGGAGAATAAACACTCGAGAGGCAGGAATTACAGTTGAAGAGTTTATTACAGCAAACCCAAACACATTTACAAGGATGGATAAAAGAGAATGTCTTGCGAATCAGAGAGGCAAAATAATGCAGCAGGCGTTAGAACAGGCTAAAAAGATAGACTAACATGACTGGAGACCATTTCTGAACTGGTTGGCTCTCTATCCCATTCGTAAAGTACTCTCGCTTCAAACACTGTGATGACAGGCTTGTCACACTAACTGACACAATTAACTCTCGACAGCTCACTAGTTTCACTCTTCACTGACAGATTCTTCGCTCCTAACTGCCTAAGATACGAATGCAGTCTGTCTTATATACCCTTCGAGAGAGATAGAGAAAGACCAGTCATGTAGGTCACAAGTATCGCGCTGCGGAGTATTTAGGAGAAGGGCGTCATTGAGCACATAACTAGAGAGCTCAAAGTCATATTGAGAGAGAGGATACAAGGACAGGAGAAAGTCAAGACAAGAAGCAAGCTGAAAGGGCTGAAGGACAGTGCAAGGTTGAAATGAGAGTTTCGGGCAAACAAGGGCGAAGGGAAAGAACGAGAGCTCTGAAAGTCAGGCAAAGTCAAAGTGAGAAGGGAGAGAGTGAAAGTTCTGAAAGTGAATGCAAGGTCAAAGTGAGGAGGGAGAGAGTGAAAGTTCTGAAAGTTAAGGCAAGGTCAAAGTGAGGAGAGAATAGAACTCCGCTGTATGCAAAGCAATTGGGATCGAGCTGGCTGGATTTGTAATAGCGTAATTATAGCAAGACATCCTTAACATAGACTGGTACAATAATCATGGATAGTTGTAAAGTAGACTAAAGCATGGAATAAAATATATACATAATATTACATCAAATATCTTAACCAAACTGCGTGACACTATCCTCCCCCTACGGAAGATATCGCTGTCCCCAGCGATGAAAAGGAGAATGAAGGAAAAATAGCAAGAAGAACAGAAGAGAAGGCTAAGAAAGGGATAGAAAAGAAAAACAAAAGCAACAGTAAGATCATGATAAATCAAGCAAATATCTAAAAACGAATACGCAACATGCACCAGTATAGTAAAATGTAGGATATATACAAATGTCCTTAAATTCGAACTCTAGCTACAGACGATACAAATGATACAAAAGCATAACTTAACATCTATAGTACAACAAACAAGTCATGGGGAAAGGAAACCAAAGAGAGACTATAGGAATGGAGAGAGAAGAGAAGGCAAGGTGATGACAGCGAAAGAGACAAGAGAGAAAGAGAGAGAGAGAGAGAGAAAGAATCAGGAAAAGAGAGGGAGCGTTGTTTGTCAAAAGGAGCCTTATGTACACAACCAACAAGTTCAAGTTTGTTCCCTACCGTATAACAATGCAAAGATAACATGGAAGAAACAGGCAAAATAATTAAGCCAATGGCCTGAGCCTAAGAAGATGTATATACATTTAATACCCCCCCCCCCCAAAAAAAAAAAGACTTACAAAACAAAGGAATGTGACCTTTACTCATATATTAACAGTTGCAGGTACACATGTATACTGAATTAAAGATAAACAAAGATACAAAATACTATCTGACCTAATCTGACTATTAAAAATGCGTACACAAAAAATAAATGAGTACATCGTGCGCTATATGGCGCAACAAAACAAAAAATTGTAGCAGGATGTAACCAATTAAGAAAGGTAAGAACAGCGAATTTGCGACAAGCAGTATAATGTCATGATAATGTGAAGGAACTTAAAACATACCGAAAACAACGCGTAGTACATTTGCCCGCACATAGATAATAGAAAAATGCAAAAGTTAGGGCACACCCTATGTAATTTGGCAGAAATAAAAAAAACAAATGAAAATAGCATAACATCTGAAAGAGTACTAAGAGTAAACACAGTGGCAATAACTCCACCCAGTCACATAATTCTCAAATAAATGATAAGAGAAAAAGACAGAGAGATAGGCACAGAGAGAGAGGTAGGGAGGTTAGATAGAAGAACGGAAGTACAGTAGAAAACAGGCAATGGCAATGTACGAACAATTATTGAAGAGACAAAATAATTAGATCCAAGTAATTATAGAAAGTACGCATGGTAATCATTATGGAGCTCTCATAGTTCCATTAAATATAAAACTGACAGTTCGTCCTAAACAAGTCCTCCGATATAAGTTAAGGCACTCAATGTCCGCAAAAAGAAATATTTCACAAGGCATTTAGACGGAATCAACAAGTTCATGCCTGGAGTATGTCATCTATGGTAATTTAGTATACAAATCTGTCAGGGGCTATAGATCTTCGCGAAGAGCGGCGAGGGGAGAAGGTGTCTTTCTGGCTAGTCTGGGTACCAGTAGTACAAGTATTAGAAAAAGAAACATTATTACGAACTTTCTTAGATAGTTCCTTTACCCATTGTGGAATGTCATTAGATTTGAAGGGTTTAAGACGATCATGATGCAGGACTTTAAGTTTTCCCTTCTGTTGCGCTTTAATCTCAAACACTAAGTCACTCATTTTTCTGGTTACCACACATGGACCAACCCAGAAAGCAGACTTCAGTTTTGGGGAAAGTCCCTTCTTTCTAGTTGTGTCTAAATAGTAGACTAAATCCCCTGGTCTGTAGGTGTTTACTGATAGTCTCGCATCATAATCTCTCTTCTGTCTCTGAGTTTGTGAGGCAAGATGCTCACGAGTTAAGTTGTATGCTTCCTTCATCGTTGAGACGATGTTGGCGGCGTATTCATGATAGTCCTGGTCATTGATGTCGGGCTTGTCTACACCAAGTGCTATTTCAATTGGGGTTCTAACCTCACGCCCTAACATGAGAAAATTTGGTGAAAATCCAGTAGTCTCATGAATAGTGCTTCGATAGGCTGATGTCAAGAGCGACAAATTTAAGTCCCAGTTCTCCTGCTTTTTGTCAACATAAGCAGACATCATATTAACAAGTGTTTGATTAAATCGTTCAATCATACCGTTAGATGACGGGTGGTATGGTGTAGTCCTTGTTTTCGTTATTTCCAGTAGCTGGCACACGTGCTGGAAAAGTTGTGATTCAAATGTCTTGCCTTGGTCTGAATGTATTTCCAACGGTATGCCCCATCTAGCGATAAATTCATTCACCACGATGTTGGCGACAGTACGAGCTGTTTGATCAGGAATCCCATAGGCCTCGATCCATTTGGTAAATACATCTCCCACTACCAAAACATAACGGTTACCTTGGTTACTGATGGGAAATGGACCCATGATATCGAGAGCGACACGGTCCATAGGAAATCCGGAATTATATTTACCAAGAGGCCCCTTTGGTTTAGATCTCGGACGCTTGCGGGCACCACATGTTACACAATTACCAATATAAAGTTTTACAGATTCTCTCATATTTAACCAGTAAAATCGTTGGATTCTACTGAAAGTTTTTTTAACCCCGAGATGCCCTGATAGCACAGACTTGTGATTAGACTCCAAGATCTGATCACGCAGTATGAATGGGACGACGAGTTGTCTAATAGTAGTTAATTTATGATTAGTGACATGCCGTTTGTATAGAACACCGTCAATTAATTCAAGCTGAGTCCATAAGAGCCATAAATTCCTGACGATTGGGCTTTTGTCATGAACTAAGGCTCGATTAGGTCTTTCAGGAGACTCCAAAATCCACTTGTAGATTATGCCGACGTCGGGGTCGTCACGTTGCATTGTCAACAAAGTTTCTAGGTCAAAATTATCACGCAGGACTTCCCGCTGCCCAGAGTTTCCTCCAGCGATGGCACCTGTGTCCGAGGCGCAGGGCAGGTTATCATTCGCTCTGACATTAACCGATGAATGTTTAGTTCTCGACTTCAATCTCGATGTCGACGCATTTCTCACTACTGAAACTCTAAATGGGGATGGCCAATTCCCTCTCTTCATTACATCAAATCCATCTCTCACATAACGTAATCCTCTAAGCTCTAAAACAACAATATATAAGATAAAATCCAAAACAATCCTCGGAAGTCGACAAAACATCTTAACCACGAATACGACTACGACTAATATCATGGTGACGATATTAGAGAGTCGACTTGAATGGCTCGAGTCCTCTGGTTTCAATGGCGGCGTCTGGTCGCTGTAGTCACTTACTGATTTCAAGCGTGTTTGCTGCACTCTCATATGGGTAACGGGAACGACATCGTCGTCCTCGTCGAAGAACTGTGACCAGGCCTTGTGCCGCTTCACACATGTTGTACATCCACCGCATGGCAATTGTTCAATGATAGTTTCTTTGTCATAACAGTCACATGATTCTGGATCACATGGTATTCGAGACATTGCGTCTGCATTACCATGATTTCTGCCAGCACGATGTTCGATGTCGAAGTCGAACTGGCTGAGAATCTCGATCCACCGGGCAAGCTGGTCTGTAGGTTCGCGAAATGACATAATCCATCTAAGGGAAGAATGATCTGTGCGCACAAGAAATTTCCTCCCAAATAGGTAATGTCGAAAATGGCGAACAAACGAGACTATTGCCAACAATTCCCGTCGTGTAGTGCAATATCGGCGTTGAGTTTTGGTCAATGTCCGGCTAGCAAAAACGACTGGTCTCTCAACTTCTCGTTGGGTGACGTCATCCCACTGGATTTGAGATAAGACCGCGCCTATTCCCGAAGAAGATGCGTCGGCATCAAGAATGAACATGCCGTGGTCATCGGGGTAGGCCATGACGTTGTCGCTAACCAGTACGTTTTTCAATTGTTCCAAGGCTGATTTACAGTCGTCATTCCACTCGAATTTACTAGATTTTTCAAGTAGCCTGTTCAAAGGAGCCGCAATTGTCGAAAATCCACGGATGAACCGGCGATAGTAGGAGCACAAACCAAGGAAAGAACGGACATCGCTTATCGATGTCGGTGTCGGCCAGTTCCGCACTTGTTCAACTTTTCCCGGGTCAGGCCTGATGCCAGCCGCGCTGACGACATGTCCAAGGTAAGATACTTCAGTTTGGAAGAGATGACACTTACTTGGCTTTAGCTTAAGTCCTGCTTGTCCAAGGCGCCCGAGAACCTCGTCGAGACGGTTGATGTGCTCCTCGATAGTCGAGCTCATAACAATGATGTCGTCAAGATATAAAATCAAGGTTCGCCACTGAAGGCCTTTCATGATGAGTTCCATTGCACGCTCGAATGTGCCAGGAGCATTGCATAGTCCAAATGGCATCGTGACATATTCGTAGTGTCCAGTCCGTGTACTAAATGCTGTTTTGTGACGGTCCTCCTCTTTAATGTCTATCTGCCAGTAACCTGACTGTAAGTCTAAAGTTGAAAAAATTTGTGCACCTCCTAAGCAATCTAGGCAGTCTTCTATGCGAGGTAGTGGATAGGCATCCTTTCTTGTGACGTCATTTAGTTTTCGGTAGTCAACGCAGGGCCGGGTCGTGCCGTCACGCTTCTTGACATACACAAGCGGGCTCGACCAAGCACTCGTTGATTCCCGAATGATGCCCATTTGCAGTTGTGTCTCGATTATTTTCTCCTCCTCATCTATGAATGCTCGAGGTGGGCGACGAGGTCGCTGCTTGATTGGAACTGCATTTCCAGTGTCAATGCTGTGCTGAACAATGGAGGTTCGTCCAATATCAGTAGAAGAAGATGCAATTGTAGATGAATGTTTATCCAGCAAGGCAAATAACTGATCCTGTGTATGCGGGTCTAATCCTTCACATGATTTCTGATATAATGTCTGTAAGTCATCTGGCCAGCTCTTTTGCGAAACCTCTTTACTCGAATCAGCCTTTACTGTGCGAATGCTGGGGTTTGAACTCTTGATTACATCATTATTACACATATTACATACATCACTGATTAATTCCATTGAACCTATTCGCATTCCAGCATGAAGATTAATTTCTTCACTTGATGTGTTAACGACTCGCACTGGTATATCAATATCATTCCGAGTTACATCGATGAGACATCCCGCGACATGAAGATTCTTTATATTCCACTCATGAGCGGTTTGCTCAATAATAGCACATGCTTGGGAATCAATATCACAATTGTCTATCTTCCCTGGTACAATGAACTCACATCTGGGCGGCACCACAACATCATATTTCACATAAACTGCACTTATAATAGAATTACAGTCCTGAAGTTCGATTGGAATCAAAATATTATCAATATGAAGCCCACGTCTGGCCTCGAGGGTACAATTAAAATGATGCATAAAATCAAAGCCAATCAGACCTTCATCACTTATATCTGCAATGTATGCATTCCATTCAAAATCTTTAGAACCAACATTCACAGTTGCTCCAATAATTCCATGTACATTTAGAATTCCTTTATCCGCTGACTGGAGCTGAACATGATCCGACAAGGGGATTAATTTTGGGCGAGTTTCGGTGGGCATTTGTTCATACAGTTTTATCGACATAACTGTCACTGCTGCCCCAGAATCGACCAAAAGTTTGCACGAGGCCCCATTCACATTACCTGCAATGTACGCTGTTAGTCCGTTCGATTCATCAATGCGAATTATTCTAGGGTCCGATTTAACTCCATGGCCGGCCTCGACCTGGTCGATGAGGTCGGCCCTGTTTAGTTTCCCGAAGAATTGTCCATGGCTGGTTCTGCTGCCCGTTGTTGCTGCGGTGGTTGCGGCTGGAATGGTACGTGTGGCTGCCATTGCCGGGGTGGTGGGAATTGTTGCTGCGGCGGTTGCGGTTGAAAAGGAAGAGGTTGCTGCCATTGTGGAGGTGGTGGCGGTTGTTGCGGCACCCAGTTCGGTCGACTGCTAACAAACTGGGGTACAGGAATTTGGCCACCATTTTGGGGTGGTACACGACAGTTACGGGCAAGATGACCGAGCTTCTGACAATTATAGCAACGAGGTGGTGGTCGATCACGAGGTTGCTGCTCTCTTGGCTGTCTCGCTGGTCGTTCTGGATCATCTCGTGGCGGCTGCTGAAAAAGTTTAGTTAGTTGTTCAATTCGCTCATCAATGGAGATGATGCGGCGCCTTAACTCAATATACTTTTCATTGTTCACCGCGTCCTCTGACGTCGCTGACACCGATCGGATTTGTCGAGCTCCTCTGCCGGATTCCTCTTGAAGATGGTGAAATCGCTCAGCAATCTCCCGAGCTTCTTGGAGAGTCGCTGGCTCTCGCATCCCTATAGCCATAGCCATAGAGCTATCACCAAGCCCTCGAAGAAAATGGCGGGTCCCGATCATTTCCCTTGTTGCAGCATCCGCCGTCGGGTAGCCAAATGTCGTGAGGCGGCGAATATCTGCAGCATAGTCAGCAATAGATTCTTTCTGACCAAGACGGCGTAATTCTAGCTGCGACACAAACGTAGAAGGCGTCTTCCTTGCAGCAAAACGATGCTCGAGCGCAGATATCAAATTCACGAAGTCAGCGATGTCGTCTGGGGCGAGCTGCTGGAAGACAAAATCGGCTGCATCACCTCGGAGACAGGCGAGAAGACGAACACGCTGCTCCGACTCCTCCCAGCCACAAGTAGCCGCGAGGTTTCTGAAAGACGATATAAAACTCTCCCATGATCGTCCTGTACCATTATACGGCTCTTGGGGTGGTAATTGAACTTTCACTCCAGTGTGAATGGACACCTCATTTCCATCTCTCCATTCAGTATTTTCACTAGCATCATTGTCATTGTCGATATCATTCGGCTCGCCGATTTGTTTCTTGGCGATGCTGAGTTCTGCCTTTAACTCCCTGATCTCTCTCTCAAGATCGGCTTTTCGCTTCCTCGGAGACATTGTATCGTATTTAAAGCACGTGTTAAAGTCTGAATCCCACTTCTGACACCAGTGTAACGGCGACTTATATTGTTCGACAATATAGGAAGTAAAAGTCCCAAAATATAGCCCCGTTGTATGTTGAAGGTTAGTTGTTAGGGATGGCCGAGATTCGGGGAGAATAAACACTCGAGAGGCAGGAATTACAGTTGAAGAGTTTATTACAGCAAACCGAAACACATTTACAAGGATGGATAAAAGAGAATGTCTTGCGAATCAGAGAGGCAAAATAATGCAGCAGGCGTTAGAACAGGCTAAAAAGATAGACTAACATGACTGGAGACCATTTCTGAACTGGTTGGCTCTCTCTCCCATTCGTAAAGTACTCTCGCTTCAAACACTGTGATGACAGGCTTGTCACACTAACTGACACAATTAACTCTCGACAGCTCACTAGTTTCACTCTTCACTGACAGATTCTTCGCTCCTAACTGCCTAAGATACGAATGCAGTCTGTCTTATATACCCTTCGAGAGAGATAGAGAAAGACCAGTCATGTAGGTCACAAGTATCGCGCTGCGGAGTATTTAGGAGAAGGGCGTCATTGAGCACATAACTAGAGAGCTCAAAGTCATATTGAGAGAGAGGATACAAGGACAGGAGAAAGTCAAGACAAGAAGCAAGCTGAAAGGGCTGAAGGACAGTGCAAGGTTGAAATGAGAGTTTCGGGCAAACAAGGGCGAAGGGAAAGAACGAGAGCTCTGAAAGTCAGGCAAAGTCAAAGTGAGAAGGGAGAGAGTGAAAGTTCTGAAAGTGAATGCAAGGTCAAAGTGAGGAGGGAGAGAGTGAAAGTTCTGAAAGTTAAGGCAAGGTCAAAGTGAGGAGAGAATAGAACTCCGCTGTATGCAAAGCAATTGGGATCGAGCTGGCTGGATTTGTAATAGCGTAATTATAGCAAGACATCCTTAACATAGACTGGTACAATAATCATGGATAGTTGTAAAGTAGACTAAAGCATGGAATAAAATATATACATAATATTACATCAAATATCTTAACCAAACTGCGTGACACTAATTCATAATTAAGGCATAGTTTACGATATACTCCACTATCAATAGTATCATAACCCCTTTAGTGTGAATTGGTAACTAATACCTTGTCTAATGGTACCATATTCATAAGTGCCACAGATGATTGAACAGCAGGCTTTTCAGAAACTATTGTCAAAATCCTCTTGTAAATTTTGGCTGGAGCATTGAATGTGGGTAAAAGGCCATTATGTGTGTGTGTTACAGTGGCGTAGACAGGTTCGTACACCTGGGGGGGATGACTCAGGGGCGGATCTAGCTTTTTGCTAAGGGGGGGGGGGGTTGACCAAAATAATGACGATGCGGAGCATCGTCCACGAGCCGCGAAGCGGCGAGCCGATTTTTTTTTGGGTGTATATATGTGACCCCGTAAGTGATGTTTTCCTGGCATCTATTAACACAATGGAGACCATAAAAAGCAGTGCATGATAACGTCTTTTTAAATCAAGTAACAGTTAAATACACAGTTATATCCAGAGTTATCATGTGTTTGATTAAGTTACCAGATGAGTTGAATATCTTCTCACAATATTTGCACTTGAAAGGGTTTCTCTCCAGCGTGCGTTCTTTTTTCTTTCTTTTTTTTTTTTTCTTCTTTTTTTTTTTTGTTTTTTTTGTTTGTTTTTTGGGCCGCCCAAGGGGGGGGGGGGTTTAAACACCCTAACCCCCCCCCCCGTACATCCGCGCCTGTTTAATCTTGTGGTTATCTTGTGGTTTCCAAACCACAAGATAACCACAACATACTTGTAAGATTTTCTTTTTTTTACCGTCTGGCTTTCACCGTGTGAATGCGGCTAATAACAATAAACACAATTACAATAATGATGAGGATTATTATTATCATCATCATAATTATTATTATTATTAATATTATAATAGTTATCATTATTTTTATTACTATTATTATCATCATTATGACTTATTAAGTAAGCAAATATCATTCCCAAAAACCTGGGGGGATGATTGTACATGCCATCCCCCCTACCTTGTGAGGTGGGGGGGGATGCATCCCCCTCATCCCCCCCCCCCCCCCCCGTTGTCTACGCCCCTGGTGTGTTATCTCATTCCAAAAACACTAACTTGCTAACTTACGTACATGCATGCAAGTTAGTGTTTTTGGAATGAGATAACACACACACATAATGGCCTTTTACCCACATTCAATGCTCCAGCCAAAATTTACAAGAGGATTTTGACAATAGTTTCTGAAAAGCCTGCTGTTCAATCATCTGTGGCACTTATGAATCGTGACTCTAGTACTCGTGGAGGCGGAATTGCTATGTTGTTTAAAACTCCACTTAAGATGCGTATTAGGCGAAATGATGATCTAGTTTACTCTACATTCGAATGCGTACATATCACTAATAGTTCTTACTCAGTCAATTTTATAGTTGTATATAGGCCACCGCCATCACCAATGAATGGATTCACTAATGCAGATTTTCTTAGTGAATTTGATGATTTTGTAAATGAAGTATCTCTTCTTCCAGGAAAGCTAATTTTACTGGGTGATTTTAATGTCCACTGGGATAATCCCTCTAAAAATGATGTTATTCATTTCTCTTCAACAACAACTGCTGCTGGTTTTGCTCAATGTGTAAATGGCCCAACACATAGTCTTGGGCACACCTTAGACTTGGTGTTTACCCGCTGTAATGAATCTGATAAATCTTTGCTTAAGGATTGTTACATTGATGAAACATGTATGTCTGATCATCATATTGTGTGTTTCACTTTGCAGCTTCCAAAACCTATACCTATGCAAACTGTATCAACTCTTCGCAACTATCGTAAAATCGATAAGAATCAATTTGTTAACTCACTAACTGAGTTGTTATCATCCAAACCAATCAATGTGGATGTTGACCCTTTGTTCGAATGGTATGAATCTGGAATGGAAGAATTGTTAGACACATATGCACCAGCAACAATTAAGACTCGACCTGTAAAGAATCGAATGCCTTGGTTTAATGACTCAATTCATACTGCTCGCCGAGAGCGACGTCGAGCAGAACGAAAGTGGCGGAAATCAAGATCTGATCAGGATCGTGAATTGTATATGAAAGAAAAGAGATATGTCTGTGAACTCACTGAAACCGCCAAAGAAAGCTATTTCAAAGATAAACTAGCTTCTTGTAGTAGCAAGGATGTTTATCGCACTATTAACTCTCTTTTAAACAAGAAATCAAATCATCTTCCATTCTATGATTCTGCTGCTCGTCTAAGTAATCAATTTTCTAAATATTTTGTTGAAAAAATTGATACCATTCGTGATCAACTTGATAACCTTCCTGTTATGCCATTGCCTGACTTCAATAATACTTTGAATGATGATATACCATCGCTTGAAGTCTTAAGACCAGTTTCCCAAAGTGATCTTTTGAAAATCATTACAAGATCTCCTAGTAAATCTAGTCGTTTAGATCCTATACCGACATGGTTCTTGAAAGAGAATATTGATCATCTTCTACCTGTACTCACGAATATTGTGAATATCTCCTTATCATCTGGTATCTTTCCTAAAGGAGCTCATCGTGCTGTAATTAAACCTCTCTTGAAAAATGCATCCATGGATAAGAATAATATTAAGAACTATAGACCTGTGTCTAATTTAACGTATGTAGGAAAACTCATTGAGAAAGTAGCTTGCTCAAGACTAATGGAGCATGTTGAAGCTAACAATCTTGCTGACCCATTTCAGTCTGCAGACCCCGACATAGCACAGAAACTGCTTTGATCAAGGTGAAGAATGATATTATGTTTTCACTTAACTCAAACAAAGTAATTCTTGTGGTATTATTAGACTTGTCAGCAGCCTTTGATACCATCGACCATCATATCCTAGTCTCTCGTTTATCAACGAGGATTGGTATCAAAGGCACTGCCCTAAAATGGTTCCAGTCTTATCTCGATGGCTGGTCAACACAAGTAGACATTGCAGGGGAATTGTCTGCGCCTATCATTTCCAAGTTTGGTCTGCCACAAGGTTCTGTAGTAGGTCCTGTTGGTTTTACAATTTACACCCTCCCGGTTAGTGATATTACTCAGCATCATAATGTGTCATACCATGTATATGCGGATGATATACAGTAACATGTTTCATTTGATCCCAAAATACGTGGTGAATTAGATTGTGCATTGTTGTCACTGCAAAACTGCATCTGTGATATAAAGAATTGGATGTCCATTAACAAGTTGAAATTGAACGACAGTAAGACAGAGTTTTTTATTGCTGCTTCACCACACAATTTCAGAAAATTGCCAGACATAACTCTCACCATAGGAAATATTTCCGTAAAACCTACAGACACAATTAAAAACTTGGGCGCATTCTTTGATGTTCATATGAGTATGAATTCACATATTAACAATGTTAGTAGAACGGTCACTTTTCACTTAAGGAACATATCACGAATTCGTAGATATATTGATCAATCAACTTGTCATCATGCTGTAAGGTCTTTAATTCTCTCTAGACTTGATTATTGTAATGGACTTCTTTCCTCTCTTCCAAAGTTACATGTAAACCGTCTCCAGCGCCTACACAACTGGGCAGCACGTCTTGTGTTTGAGGTCGGTAGAAGTCATTCAGCTCAACCATTAATTAATTCCCTTCACTGGCTTCCAATTCAACAGCGAATCATTTTTAAGTTACTCTTATATGTCTATAAATCATTGCACCACCTAGCTCCTAATTACCTGTCTAATTGTTTAACTTTATATACACCAAGCAGAAATCTCAGATCTTCAAATGATAACCTCCGTCTAAATTATCCAATTACACGTGTCCAAGCCGGGGATAGGACTTTCACGGTAGCAGCATCCAAAGGGTGGAATAATCTCCCCATGTCCATCAGACAATCTGCCTCTATCGATATTTTTAAGAAGGCTCTGAAAACTCATCTCTTTACATGAATTCTCCTCTATGTTTAATTATTTAATTTAATCAATTGAATTTAATATTTTATATGGAATATCTAATTGTAGCCTTTACATGTAGTAAAGACCAATAATATTATTTGATGTTAGCGCTCTGAGCCTTATGGGAATGGCGCCCTAAATGTTCATTGTATTGTATTGTATATTGTATTGTATTGTATGAATATGGTACCATTAGACAAGGTATTAGTTACCAATTCACACTAAAGGGGTTATGATACTATTGATAGTGGAGTATATCGTAAACTATGCCTTATTGACGCAGAAGGCATATTCATTTTTACAGTTGGTTTGTTGCAAATAAAGAGGTAATACTCGGAAATGTTTACTTCCCAGTTGGGAGCAAATTTAATCGCTATTTATATAGGTTTAAGTTCATTTCAAATGATAAATGCTCATTCTGTACAAAAGATGATGAAACATATTATATGCACATAGTTTTTTAATGCGTTGTAGTGAGAAGATTATGGGAACAATGTAGTGATATTCTGGATCTTCCTATTCTTAAAAACATGAGCTCGAAGGAAGTTCACATTGGATTGGATGAAGTAAATGACGATAGGCAAACAATTAATCACGTTGTGTTATTAATCAAATATATGATATTTTTAAGTAGGGAGAAAGAAAAAAAGCCTCCAATCATTGAGGAAATAAAAGATTTTTTTTGTAAAGCGAACAAGAAGAAAGAAAGACTGCTACTGAACGAAAAACATTGACACTCCATTATACAAAAATGGGATTATCTTAAGGTAAACGGTGATAATAAACGAGAAAATTGAATCGATGAGGACCAGGGGTCCGCTCAGTTCGCAGTTATGTGTGATTGACCGCTCTCGACTGCCATGGATTGCTCACGTTTTGTTTGTTTTGTTTGTTTGTTGTTGTTGTGAGTGTTTTTTGTTTGTTTGGGGGGGGGGGGTGGGTATTGTTTTTTTTTGTTTTTTTAATATTTAAAAAAAATGCTTCGTCATTGTTTTGTGTTTTTATTTGGGGAAGGGGGTTATTAAGATAAGATTTTTTTCATTCAAAATAATTGAGTTTTGTATATTGTGTACTATAATTTGAAATAATTTGTATTTGTATTTGTATTTGTATGATGTACATGTACAAGTATTGAATGAAGACAGTTAAAAAAATACTACAAACAACAACAAAAATCACTGAGGTCCTCAGTAAAGAAAATGATCAATATACATGACCTCTGTACTGACATTAAATTTAGCTCCACATAAATACAAATCTGGAAATACCAATCTACGGTGTTCCTTACATCAAAATATCATAACATGACTCTTTTTTGCATTATATTTGACATCATTATCATATCCATTATCAGAACAAATATTGAGCAAACTCTACAACCCAGCAGTTGACAGGCTAATAATAACGAGATCATCTGCATACATTAATGATCGATTACCATACTACCAACTACACAGTTTTTTACAAGCATTCAAATTGTCAGATAGACCATCCGTGTACAGGTTAAAGAGAAAGGGAGAAAGAATACCACCTTGTCTAACACCATTACTGACATGGAATGGTCCACTACTTCCCCATCTAGCCATCATAGTTTGATGGGCATATACCAAAACACGAGTATCCTAATCAGGTACTTAGGAATACATGTACCTCTATTAGCCATTTTCGTAAACAGCTTTTCATGATTTATCCGATCAAAAGCTTTGGAAGCATCAAGAAAACAAAGAAACAGGAAAGAATTTCTGCTACGATGACTTGCAATAATTTCCTTCCGAGCAAATATTACACATGTCAGTGCCATGTTTGGCTTTAAAACCGAACTGGTTATCTTTAGTAAGAATATACATCTCCAACCTACCAAGCTATATCTTTTCCAGCACTTCTGACTGGACATTAGCCAATGCTATAGATCTATAATTTATTGTCCTTACTAGTAATGCGACCAGCTTTATTTTTAATGACTGGCACCAAAACAACGGAAATCACACTAGGCTAAAGATACCATGGATCAAAAAGCCGGAAATGCACATTGCAAGCAAGGGGATGAGTTTCAGACTTCCAAACTTAAATGTTCAGCTGTAATGGTATCAAGACCGCATGACTTATTGTCGTCTAATTTTCTAATAACTTCTTTAACCATATTTACATAAAAGTCAACATTAGTAACATCCTGCACCGTACTCTGAACCCGATAAACAAATCCTTATAATGACTACACCACAATTCACTTATTTTTTCATCACCACAGATACCTTCAATATTAATTGGAAGAGGCGCTTTACTCTTATATATATTTTAACACATTAAATTTCTTTCCAAAACTCTCAATAACTTTTACCCTGCAACAGAGTTCGCCCGCATAACATTCGCATTATTCTTTTTAAAACGAAAGCATACTTGACCTCTTCTTTAACTCAAATAACCGTCCCTGGTTGCATGTCTGTTTTTTTGCCAGTTTCGATTAACCCAGAGTAGGTGAGCCTCATGAGCAGCAAAGTGGAGCTCTGACACATGCTCATTCCAGCCAGGCCTAGTATTATGAACCTTGTTTTTACAGTGATATAGAAATTCACTATAGCATCACATAAGCATTTCACAATATCAGCATTATGTATTACATAAATCATAAGCATGGTCATTGTTCACACAATTGGAATCTATACAAAACAAATCATCGTCTGCATGCACATTAATTATACCATTAAGCAATAAATCAGTGTCACAGAAATAATTATTCCTACGATTTTTATCAATCTTAGTCCAATCTAGCCTACCTTTATGTACAGTATTAGCCATGCCTGAATCACGTAGCCCAGGCAAATTGTCAACATCAATTGACAATTATAGGGATATGATCAGTTGTAGCAAATCTATACACAACCCCACCTTCTCTATGGAGGCATTAGCATCTGCTGTACATATACAATGGTCTAACCACAACGTGGTATGCCATATGCTTCACTAAATTAAGTGTAACTATCTGCAGGTATAAATAATGCAGACTTGATAACACAAAATTATTATCACAACAAAAATGTCTCAAATGATTTCCAAATAAGGAACTATTGTCAGATATGTTTGCGTTCCAATCACCTACCAAATAAACACCGGTAGTGTCTAGCTCAGAAATAACCGTCGAAATAAATGCTATTTCTCAAGATGATCACTTTCATTTTCAGGACACTCATAAGGAGAGTATATATTAATGATAACAAATTTCTTATTCTCGTAATTAATTTTCTATACCTACTGCCTTAACTCACTAATCAAGTCTTCATATTTAATACACCATATAGGATAGGATGAAATATAATAAGAAGCTCACAAAGTTCGGTACACTTTTTTTGATACGCACTGTATATAGAAGGACCAAAAGCTCCCCTGTCAGCTATTATACAAATGCATGTTGGCATTGTTCTTCGCCATAAAAAACCGTCTGTTATGGGGCATTTTTTTAATAGAAATGAAATTTTTCTATTTCTAGACGATTATTTCTGTCTATATTCTGATATGTATGTTTAATGTATGCATTATAGATCTTTCAGACTTTTAAAAGAGATGGTCCGCCAAAGTTATCTTAACCTTCTGCTATAGGGAAGGAATAAGGGAAGACAATCTTACAGTTCACTCCTTCAATATTCACATATCAGCTTTGGAAAACATAAGGAGGAGAACCCCCCCCCCCCCCCTCCTTTCCCCAAGAAGAGAGAGGGGGAAGAGAAGAGAGAGAGAGAAAGAGAGAGAGGGGGAGGGAGAGGGAGAGAGAGAGAGAGAGAGAGAGAGAGAGAGAAATAGAGAGAGGAGAGGGAGAGAGAGGGAGAGAGAGAGAGAGAGAGAGCTTGGGAAAGAGTCAGGGCCTATGGTAAATACAAATAATGGGTAATGTACAGCTCATGACAACGCCAGATGACGAACAATGAGTGATTGAATGATGAAAACAGTACACATGAAACAAATATAATTGATAATCTCACCTCTTGTATGTCTTATTAACGGAGAATCCACTATCCTCAAAAAATAAAGCAAATATTATCACAGCGAGCCCTTTGCTGCAACGAGGTGGTTCATGGATCAGGTCGTCTCTCAAAGTGAGAGGCAACATAAATACTCCCACACTTTTTATAACGGAGTAACTGTTCTATAGCCGAGTAGAAACGCCCTCTATATTCAATTTGGCACGGGGAGCTGTAAGCAGGGCAGGCGGAGCGTCTTCCAAAGTGGGAGGAGGAGGGGGGGGGGGGGGGGCACGAAAAAAGAGTACTTTCTGGAGAGAGAAAATAGGGGCACCTATACAAAGGGAACCTTGAAAGCGAACATATACCATTTTAGACATTGGTATATACCCCTACATTGCCAAGATTGTGAGTACATCATTAGGGATGCTATCAAAATTAGGTGGGTGGTGGTAGTTATTTTACCTGACTGCTAAGAAAGCATAATATTCGTTTCTCTCTTTGCATGGCCCAAGATATTTCTCAAGTATCATACCTTGCAGTTGGGTGTGATGGTCTGAATCTGAAAATATTGCAAGATGAAACATAATAATTATATAAGAGCATTTGGCGTAACTACGGGGACACAAAGAAGACGTGCCCCGCCCCCGCCCCCCCGAATGCCCCCAATATTTATGATGTCCCCCGTACCCCTCCCCAACCTCATGTCACTGGTGCCCCCTAAATGACCGGATCCCGCTAAGCAAGAGGGCTAACGGCATCTAAGGAATGTCCTCCTATCAGAGCTAAAGGTCAAATGATGAATGAATCGAACATCCATCCCATTGCCCCCCCCCCCCCCCGTCCCTCTATCTCATGCAGCCCTGGGCAGAGAACAGGTCCCTGTTCAATCAACGGTAATAATACACTTATTTATTATTTATTTATAACTATTTATTATAAACAATTTCAGCATTAATTTATTTTCATTTAAAAAAACATTGTTAATTTTCTGGAATTTGAAGTCACAGCGGAAGTTATTATGGCCCGTCCAAACCCGTGACGTTCACTTACGAAATAAGTACGCAAGCCATGACTGTTCCAGATTTATTTTTCAATAGGAAATGAGGCTAAAACATCAAATACTTCTGCTGAACTGGGCCTATAAACTATTATAGGGTAGAGATGTTCCCTACTTGTGACACATGTCATTTTGACAAAGAAACACAGACGCCAAATTAACTGTGGCGTAAGTTATTAAAACACTATATCACTGATATTTCACATGTGCATAATACCCACGTTACCCACATAAAACCCACTCTTCAGTGACAATACACTTATTCGATGTCCCACTAGTTTATAGGATTTCATTTGGTATTCATGAATATTATCGTGAAAACAAAGAGATCGACTATTATTACAAACGTTTCCATGTCCTTTATTAAGTTTTTCATCAGATCAAAAGGCAATGATTATTTTAGAATCTCTTAACAGCCAAGTGTGGCGTTATGCCCAACAAGTGGAAAATGATTTTATTTATAATAATGTCAATAGACTCTTTTCTCTGAAAAGGAAAAGACGTCAGTAAAATATAGGATAAACGAGAATAAATGTGAAGAAGAATAAAGGAAATTTAATAAGACTACAGTAGACCTTCTTTCACTGATATTAGTAATAACATAGTTTTATTTAATTTACCAAGCGTAGCCGCATTGGTGACTGTTCTTCCTGTGGGCCCTGTAATTAATGGTTACACCAGCATTACTGGGTAGGCCTAGGGTAAGGCCTAACCCTAACCCTAACCCTTTACCAATTTAATGCACCCAGGCCTAACCCTATACCCTACCCATTTAGTTCGAAATTAACAAGAAAGGGCAAAACGCTTTGTCCAAGGTGTAAGCATCAAGCAAGGATCAAGCCTAATCAAGAATCTCCACCGATATTCCACAGTGATCACAGATTACCAAAGCTAGACGACAAATAATTCTTACTATTTAAGCCGCTTGGGTAAAACGTTCACATGTCTGTCTTCTTGTAAGTTTTCACAGACATAGGTAAAATAATTCGTTTTAAACTAGATTGTGATTTTTCTATAAAACGGTTATTCAAATTTACAATTTGTTATGACTGTGTATAATGTCTGCATGTATAAACCCTGCTATAAAAGATTAGCCTATACAGAGATACGGGTACCAGTATAACTATTAAACACCCGAGTTTAACTCGTAGGATCTCAAACTATTATGCTAAAATAAAGAGAGAGGTAAGTTACAAGTGGTTGATCATAATTATAAGAAGCAAGAAAGAAGTAGTTAAGTTGCATTTGCGGTTTTTGTTATGAGACGTACACGAGTGGATTGGATAGACACCTTCCACGTCCATAACCATTCATAATTATTAAGCTCACTCTGTCTAAACATTACATCAAAAGCAATATGGCGCTGATAATTTCATTCCAAACCGTATTTTCCTCTCTCTGTATTCAGTTTCTGATACACGTATTGCCATTAGTTGCAGGCAATGAAAACTGCAAAGCTCCAACGATTCAAGCTGGCTCCAGCACCATTAGGGGATCGTGTTCCACATTCCGCGCCATTGAGCTTGGAGTCGGGCGGCAAGTGGCATCGTACCTTGGGCTTCGGTATGCAAAAGCTCCTACCGGCAGGCGACGCTTCGCTCCGTCGGAATTACAAGACCTGAACTTGGAAGTAGATGGGACCTCAGGTGGTCCTAGCTGTCCGCAGGAACCCCACCCAGTATACAACACCGAGTCTGGTACTGACGAGGATTGTCTCTTCCTCGATGTATTTGTGCCTCTCCCACAAGTGGGTTTCTTTTCCTTGTCTCGACGTAGGCCTACTTTTACAGGCCTTGTAACCATATCATTTTAATGTAATCATTTGTGAATAACCAAGCAGGTCAAGAATAGGGTGTCCTTGTCGAGTGCTTAGGAGATGTGAAGGTCTTGGGTTCGATCCCCGGCAAGGCACTTACTTTCTTCGGAAAGAGATTCTTTATGGCTACCAAGTCAAAGAATTGTTAATTTCAATTTACGAAATGTACAGAAATATTCTCAATTTATTTGTAAAACCAACTGATTTAAGAATAGCTCTATTCCCTATTTGTTCGCATCTTAAATGATTATTATTAAAAAAAAGTAAGCTTCATGCATTTCGTATACATTTTTTAAATGATGCTGCCTATTATGCGTATGCATGTATCTAGTATATTTATCCTTTTATATGTCATTAATTTCATGTTTATATGTATAATGCTGTATTTTAACCATCATGATGTAATTTACCTTGTAAATGACCATGCAATTCAGCTTCGGCTGCAAGAAAGTCATGTTGAATAAACCCTTATTGAATTGAATTGAATTTGATATCTTATAGGCTTTCAGATTATGTGCCACATAATTTGGAGCTGGTAGTAGAATGACGAAATTTACGAAACCATAATCACGATAAGATAATAATGCTTATTCTCTCTCATTCATTGTTTCTCTTTTTATCGATTTGCTACACAAATTATCATTTTCCTTTAGAGGGACAAACCCCTCGCTGTAATGGTCTGGATTCATGGCGGCGGTTTTATGTATGGCGCCGGAACAGTCTCCATGCTATCTCCCCTCCCATTGGTCAGTTTAGGTGACGTCATAGTGGTGACCATCAACTACAGATTGGGTGCTCTGGGATATCTAACCACAGGTAAAGTCTCTTCATTTTTATAGCCTGTTTAGTCAATAATTGATGCATATGACTTTAATCTGTATATTTGATATGTGTTACCCCCATTGAAGATTCGTATTCATGTCAAATTTGAATATGGTTGTAAAAGAGTCCAGCCGAATCAACTTAATAACTAATTATTTATTTAATTTCCATTCAATTTCATTTATTGTTTAACCATCAAAATATATATACAATCAAAATAAGTTACATCAAGAATATAGAATAACACAATGATGGTTTGGTCACCCCGGAGAAAGCAAAGCTTATAAAAAGGGGCCACCAATACATAAGATACAAAGATCAACAATAATTATACAAACAAAATCAACATCGAACATTAATATAAACAAGGGAAAAAAGAGAAGTACACTTCTGCAGCAGCAGCAAAAAACTGTATCTACATGTATAAGAGGCAGGACAAATGAAAGCGAAAAGAATATCAAGAATATATTATAAAGAAGGTAAGATTTCCCTGCTTAGCTTTTTAAATCTGGAAAGAGTTGAGCTGTTTTTAATATTGTTGGGGAGTTTGTTCCATAACTAAGGAAAATGAATTTAAATGAATTTAAGGCGACCGGAAGAACGAACCTGAGGTAAGTGTATTAAATTACTTTGGCGAGTTTTGGTAAGAATGAATTGAGAACAATAACAACTAGAAAAATGAAAAAAAAAGATGTGTTGGTCCCGTACCGATATTATATGCCTTTATTCCACAGAGTTGTGAACAGATCTAAATCAACAATAATGTGTAATCTTAAACTGTGTATTAATTCAATGTGAAAATGAAATTTTAAACATGACTTTTTGTGTTATCCTTTTCCTCATATCAATATCAAAGCCCATTCCAAGAATGATTATTAAAAGAGCCAATGTGAATCACTATA
The DNA here is from genome assembly GCA_035222895.1 of Strongylocentrotus droebachiensis. Classification (NCBI taxonomy): domain Eukaryota; kingdom Metazoa; phylum Echinodermata; class Echinoidea; order Camarodonta; family Strongylocentrotidae; genus Strongylocentrotus; species Strongylocentrotus droebachiensis. The sequence goes on along the minus strand of JAVYIG010009204.1, from coordinate 2,057 downwards.
GATGTAATACAATAAATTCCATGAAATATACTCATTTATTCTTCATGATGTTGCATAGCATAGAATCATAATGCATAATTATCATTATTCCTGTTATAATTATATTCAACCAGGGGACGAGATTACACCGCCAAATTTAGGCATTTTGGATCAAATAACTGCCTTGAAATGGATCAGGAAATACATATCTGGTGCGTAAACAATACAACTTACAATGAATATTTTGAGTGTTGGCTGTGATTGCATAGATTCGGTGAATCAGAAGACCTACAATCAGACATTGTGAATTGTGGGTAATTCTGAACCCATGGTACATGTTAATGAAGGTCAAATGGCTAACAAGTCAGGTTTTATGAAATGGCTAGACTGGAACTTCACAAGTAAAATAATAGAGAATGTAAATACCACGTAACAAACGAGGCATTGACAAACAAAAAAAACTTACACAATGATAATCAAATCGTGTGTCGACATCATACCATCCCAAACCTTTTGTGATCCTAAAAGGATAAGGTAAACATAATTTATGGACCATTGTTAAGGCACGGGCTGGTGTTACAGGGCAGGGCCGATTCGTTTCACCCAGATTTGACTTAAGGTTCATAGTTTCATAGGTTCATATTTATTGTCCATTTAACAATGGAAATTCTTCGTGTTACATGGTATTGCGATACACACACATATATATATATATATATATATATATGGGTATATATATATATATATAAAATATACACTCATACAAAAATCAATGAAATAATTTTTGAGTTCACAGTAAACAAAAATAAACAATTAACAATCAAAACGAAGATAAAGTCATGCATCGAAAATAATATACATGTATATCAAGTGAGGTGGAATGACGATAGGATTTTACAAGTATCGATAATGTATTGCATTATTATCATTGCTATAGAGTCTTATATTATCATATTATTATTATTCAGATTCATTCAGATTCAGATTCAGATTAATTTTATTGGTCCATTTGGAAATTCATTTGTTGGCATTACATAGGCACATGAACAATATACAATAGAAAATAATATACACAAATAGAATAATATACAGTAGCAAATGTACAATGACATATTCATATGGAAACACGGATATAAATTGTTTTTTACATAGTGGAATTATATAAGAAAAATAGAATAGATAAATAAATGGACTTCCAACACTATTGGAAATGTACGATTGCGTAGAATTTGGAAGTAGTATTGTTGGATATATTTTATTATTATTATTTTTATCATTATTATCATCATTATTATCGTTATCATAATTATTATTGTTACTATTATTATTATTATTATTATCGTCATCATTATCAGCAGTATTTATTACATGTATCACTCTTTGTCACGGTTTTATAGCTGAATGCTTTCTTCTTTCTTTCCTTCATAAATTAAACGGTATATAACTATAACTTGGAATAACATATGGTATCATTGGGTATTAATTATTTCTTTGCTCGTGATACTGGTACATTCGGTTGAAAAGGAAAGGGTACAATGCAATTGATGATTAGCGAAGTGGCAAAATACAGGCTTATTCAAATTGACTGGAGTTGTTCATTGTATTTACGAATGGAAAGCGGGACAAAGGAATTAAGGAATCGTGAGGTTCGAGCCTTCATTGATCTGTACCGCTTCCCCGATCGCATTAGAGTATAGCAGTGATGAAGGGGGTGATTGACATTTTCCAAAATCTGGGATACCTATTTCAGTATTGTACACACGCATTCCTGTTTCAGATCTGTCGCTTCATCTTGCTAGCATGATTGGATATTCTCTGCAGTTTCTTAAGGTTATCCTGTCTGCACCCACCGTACCAAACCGCACAACTAAAAAGCATTACACTTTTTATTACTGACTTGTAGAATAACTCAGAATGGTTCTATCAACATGGAACGAATTCAGTTTTCGTAGGAAGTACATTCGTTGTTGAGCCTTTGCATACAGAGATTGGCATTGGTCTTTCCATGAGAGTTCGTTATCAATTATTGTACCGAGGTACTTAAAACTCTTGACACTCTGTATATCCTCTCCTTTAAG